>MU714223.1:29047-43062 GCA_026770625.1 Nicotiana glauca
AACTATGTTTACATGATTAAACTGTATGTAAATGATGTTTCAATATTCCTAGTTCAGTTTACCGTTGCTTTTCTTTACATTCTTTTTTGTTATTTTCCTACGTTTGGTAATCTTCAAGCTATCGCGCAAGATTATGCATATCGATCGATGCCAATGCTGAGGTAGACAGACTTCCTTGATGAAGGTCAACACTTCTTCTTTCGAGATCCAAGTATTGCAACGGATGGTCCGAGTTACTCGATCATCGCGCCCATAACATCATATCATCAACGTCCGTTAACCTAATTCTTGAGGAGTCCATATCTATTTCCAGTGTATAGCAGATCTCTCAGTAACAATAATTGGAGCTCTAATGGATTATTAGTTGCTCAACCAACCTTTATAAACTATATAGTAACATAAATGGAGAAGTACCTACCTTTAAGAATTGTTAGTCAAAGACTAGGGGTTTTTAAAATTTGACAATGGGTAGCGGGGCATCATTTGTTTTTGCATGTGAAATTGTTGTGGGTACCATTTGAATAATCTGACGTGAGTGCCTTTTTCGTAGTATATATATCTATAATTTCTTCAAAAGAAGTAACGAAAGGATCTCTTAGTTAAAACAATGAAATCTATATATAGATATGTCACGACCCTAGTTTTCCATCTCTGAACCGTCGTGATGACACCTAGTCTCTACGGCTAGGTAAGCCTAACACTTTGCGGAATTTAGACGAAAACGTGAAAAACTAACAATTTAACTGGTAACTTTAATTAAGAGATTTAGATGCCGCTTGGCATATACAATAATCACTCTCTAACTAAACATAAATGCTCCCAAAACCCAGAATATCATGAGTCACAAGCTAAAGAAAGAAAACAATGCTTCTAAACTCCAAAATCTATCAACGAAGAAAAATACAAGAAAGCCTTTAACTTAAGGAAGAGTAGATAGGGACTCCTAGGTCTGCGGACGCGGTAGATATACCTCGAAGTCTATACTGTCGTCTCGACTCAATAGAAATGAGGCTGGAAAGAGGTATCTGGATTTGCACATGAAAAACATGTGCAGGAAATTGCATGAGTACACCTCAGCGGTACCCAGTAAGTGCCAAGCCTAGACTCAATCGAGTAGTGACGAGATCATGTCAGGGCCCTACTAGTATAATATATAATAAAATAGTATATTATCAAATATCGAAGTAACGATGAATACTAACATTAAACGAGAATGAAATCACAGAAAAATAACATCTCAGTACACAAAGGTAGCAACAGTGGATCCCCCGAGATACCGTCACGTAGTCCCAAACATAAAGATACAGGGGATCTCCTGGGATGCTGCCCCGTAGTCCCAAACATAAATGTGCAGGGGAACTCCCGGAATATCGCTCCGTAGTTCCAAAGTACATATCTAGTATGAGCACGTGATTTTTTCCCTATATGAATTACACCCATAAATTCAAAACAAAATAATATCTTTCAGTGTTTGCAATTCTGTAGATTTTTGTGGCATTTTCTATTAATTGCGTGCAGTTTTGTCTGTGCATATAATTCATAACAAATATAAAAAATAGTGCATCTGCATTTAGGACCCAATTATATATTTTTTAGGTTAATTATTTAACTAATGTTAAGAAAAAAATGAAAGAAAATACAAAAAATAGTTCATATTGCATTTTTACTCTTTAATTTCGAATTTGTGGTTTTTCTTCAAAATTAGGAGTTAATTAATTTTGTAAATACTATGCTTGAGTAATTAATATTGTTGATAGGTTAATTTAGTTTTAGGATTTAATTTAGATTTTATTTTTAAATTTGGAAAAAGGAAACGAATTTAGAAGTAATTGGATTTAAAAACAAAAGGAAAGAAAAGGAATAATAAAAAAGGGGACTGAGGCCATTTGGGCTGATTTAATTCTATTACCCAGGCCCAAGTGATTTTTATTATTGAAACCCGTCCAAACTCCCAAATACCCGGCCCAATCACTCAAAACCCAGTCCGCCTCCTGCCCTTACCATCCAAACAAACCCGTTAAGGTTATAAGCCATCTGGACCGTCGAGGTTTTTCTCATCCAACGGCTGGGAAGTGAGGTCATTCAGGTATATAACTGTTCGAACAACCCCCCAACCCCTCACTGTCTCTCCCAATTCCTTCTTCAAAGACAACAAACCCTAGCCGTCGCCTAGAGATCCACCACCACCGGTGGCGGCGCCACCAAAAATTGACCCTAAACTAACACCAAAGACTCTCCTCCACTTCCACATCCCAAATACCCAAATATCTCCTCTCAAATCTTTCCATAACTGCTCGAATTTTAGATCAAAGATCAAAATCCTAGCATCACCCAACATTCCCCGGTGGTGCCGCCGCCTCTGTTTGACCCCAAATCAACATCCTGAGACCTCTTTCCGTCCCTCATTCTAAATCCCAACTCAGTTTCCTTCAAACACTTCTGGAGCGGTTCGAATATCAAATCAAAGGTTTAAGCCCTAAAAGCCTAAAATTGAAACTACGCATGCAAGATCAAGGGTCCTGTCTCATAAAGTTTAAGTTTACCAATTTCATCGCGAAATAATGTTATTTGTCTGTTCTTGCCAAGGAACATATGATTGATGTTATTTTGTGGTTTAATTTGGAAGGTCAGTCCAGTTCAGTTTTGAATCGGTAAGTTTTCTTCACTTTTTTTTTGTTTATCTTTTATTATTTTACCATCAGGTCCCATTCTCTTTCTTTTACCCCTCTCTAATTAGTTTTCTACTGATTAATTTAGGAAAAGCACAAGTTCTGAATTTAGGTTTTCCTTTTCTTTCATTAGTTGTTTGATATTCGTGATGTGCCGTGCTTTCCAGTTTTCTCTTGTGATTGAATTTGGTTTGTTCGTTTGTGGTGTTTGTTTTTTTATTTAATTCATTTTAAGTTTCAAATTTTCGTTTTAGTTGTCTTGATTAACTTTAAATCTCTTTTTTCTGATTTCACTTCGAATCCGTTTAATTTGTAACCATTTTTGGATTTGAAACCGCATGATAGAGAAGAATAGAAGTGAAATTGTTCCTAACTCTGTAGCCTCTGGGGATAAGCAAAGACTTCTCTATACCGATCCTCAGACTCTACCAAGCTTGTTCATGAATTGTGAGACCTAGGCAACCTAGTGCTCTGATACCAACTTGTCATGACCCGAATTTCCCACCTTTGGGACCGTGATGGTGAGTAACATTGCACTCACTAGGCAAGCCAACGTTACCGAATATTTCACTTTTTTCCTTTATCATTTTACAATTAAAGTTTAGCAAAACTAAATCAGTGAAAATAAAAAGCGAAATTACATGATTTAATAAATTACCCTTATACAATTAACAAAAACAGAAGTAGATACCACCCAAAAACTTGTGTCACAATTCACGAACAGTGTACGAATACTACAAGTAATAGTTTGAAAGAAAATACATCTCTCTTGGAGAAAGTAATAACAGAAATGAAGTAAAGATAGGAGGGGACGGCAGGGCCAGCAGACGCCTGCAGGACTACCTTGGGTCTCCTCAATGCAATAATAGCAACCAACCTCTCGATCAGCCACTAGCTCTGAAATCTGCACAGAATGTGCAGAGTGAAGTATCAGTACAGCCGACCGCATGTACTGGTAAGTGCCGAGTCTAACCTCGACGAAGTATTGACGAGGCTAAGCATAACACTATAGAACCTACAACAGTTTATTCTGAGACAAAAAGGAAATACATAATGAAATATAACAATAACTGGCATCAAATAAATACGGAACCCAGTCGTTCTACCAATACTCAGCTATTACCAATCTTAAGGGAATTTCAACACCACAAAACTGAACCTCAACAGAAGATGAACACGTAAACAACAAATGATGCGGCGCGCATCCCAATCCTACCATATGATCAATAAGAGTATAAATATTCATCCTTATTACTCCTTGTGCGGCGTGCAAGCCGATCCCACCAGTCCACCCTTATTACTCATCAATTTATCACCCTTATTCCTCCTGTTGCGGCGTTCAACCCGATCCCACCAGACAATCACATTTTACCCTTATTCCTCCTGTTGCGGCATGCAACTCGTTCCGAATATATATATATATATATATATATTTCAATCATAAAATAAAGATAAGTATTTCACAAGTTAAATCAAATCCTCCACAACACTTATACTTCAAACCAACATAATGGAATATCACTATAATTATGAAACTTCACCGGTTAAAACTACACAGCGAGACCAACCAAAGTGTACCATGAAGAACCAATATACCAACATAAGTCAACAGTGTGATATAATGGAACTATGGAACAATTAACAACACCAATAGAGAAACAACATTAAACAAGAAGCAATTAGGCATGGAAGCATCAATAAGCTAGTACCAATTAAAACAGGAAAGCAATATATAGGGAAACGGGGGAAGGGAACAGGCTAAATAGGTAATTTGGCGATGCATAGGTGCTCGTCACCACACCAATACGCCACACATATGGTATTTTACACAACAAGCAAGTCGGAGATCCCTAATCCCTCAAGTCAAGGTTGGATCAAACACTTACTTCAAGTCAACAGGTATCTCACTGCTCAAATACCGCTTTACCTCTCAATTCCACCACCAATCCACTTGTATCTGGCAATAATTAACTTAATAACATCATAAACGCCAAAAAAACAATTCCAATATATAATTATAGATTTTCCAACACTTTCTCTAAAAAGTCAAAAATCGACCACGGGCGTGCTTGGTCAAAACTCGAAATTCAGACAAAAACCCGATTACCCATTCACCCCGAGCCTGGATATACAATTGGTTTTGGAATCCGACCTTCAATTTAAGGTCCAAATTCCCAAATTTCAGAATTCCTAAGTTCTAACCCAAAACACCCAATTCCACCATAAAAAACCCTAGATTTTAAGATGAAATCTTGTAAAAAGATGAAATAGAGTGAAAGAAATGAGAAAGAATCATTTACCTATGGTTTGGGAAAGAACTTGCTTTAGGAAAATTGCCTCTTGATGTTTAAGGTTTTAAAATTTGAGATATGAATCCCAGATCCCATCTAAGTTATGTTTTGAATAGCTGTAGATGTCGCATTTACGACCAGAGCTTCGCAAATGCGAGACAGGCATTACAAATTAAAAATCTCTTGCATTTCTCCTACTATCGCAAATGCGTCATTTGGTCACAATTACGATGACCCCCCTTCCCTGACTACTTCGCATTTGCGAAGGTTTGTTTGCATTTGCAAACTCTATTGGCCTAGCCTTCTAAAGCGATGAAAGGCTCGCAAAAGCGGACCCTGCAGGGCTTGCAATTGCAATTCCTGATCTCGCAATTGTATGATTAGGGGCTTGCAACAGCTTAAGCATACCGGCAACTATTTCCTAAGTCAAAAATTATTCCGTAGCCTATCTTAAACTCACCCGAGCCCTCGGGGCTCCAAACCAAATATGCACACAAGTCTTAAAACATCATACGATCTAGCTCGCGCGATCAAGTCACCAAAATAACTTCTAGAACTATGAATTAAATACCAAAACACATGAAAATTTCAAGATAGTTGAAACTTTCTATTTTCTCGACCAAAGCTCCGAATAACATTAAATCACTTCCGTTTTTTAGCAAATTTTACAGATAAGGTTTAAATATTATAACGAACCTGTACCGGACTCCAGAATCAAAATACGGGCCAGATACCAACAAGATCAAATCATTTAAGTCATTACATTTTCAGTCTTATCAATTTTCTCCAAAAAATTATTTCTCGGGTTAGGTACCTTGGAATTCGATTCTGGACATACGCCCGGATCCCATATTTTACTACGGATCCTCCGGGACTATCGGAACATTGTTCCGGGTCCGTTTACCAAAACGTTGACCAAAGTCAATAAAAATCATCTTTTAAGGCAAAAAGTCATCATTTTTTTAAATTTTTCACATAAGGCTTTCCGGATACGCGCCCGGACTGCGCAAACAAATCGAGCAGAGATAAAATGAGATTTTCAAGGCCACAATACACGGAATCGGATTCTAAAATAAAAGATGACACTTTGGGTCAGTCACAACTTCAAAATCCTTAAGGAATCAACTTTCAGTATTAGGTGCCAAAACACTCCCGGGTCATCCAAAACCCGATCCAGTCATATGCCCAAATCTGAAATCATCATACAAACCTGTTTGAACCTTCAAATCCAGATTCCGAGGTCATTTACTCCAAATATTGACCGAAGTCAAACTTGGTCTTTTAAGTTAACCTTAAGGAACCAAGTGTTCTGATTTCAACCCAACTCTTCCAAATCCCGAACCAACCATCCCTACAAGTCATAAATTAGTAAAAGCAAGTACGGAGAGTCTTATTTAGGGGGAACGGAGTTCTAGAGCAAACAACCAATCGGGTGGGTACATAAAATCTTAAAGTAATTTGAAACTTCTACAAATTTTTTATCGATCAATTTTAATTCCATTTCATATTTTTTTTCAAGTGTTGGCCCTTTCCTTCGCGCTTGGTAAGCGCTTCGCTGTAGCTTCTAGCCAATAGAAATTCCCCACGACTGATGATTTAGATACTCCGGAAAATGGATCCAACTCCTCTCCATTTCCCTTTTCTCCATTTTCCCCAAGTTCTAACTTCGATTAGGGACATATAGCATAAATTAAAATTAATGGCTCAGATTTAGCTAACTAAAACAAAGTCCCAACCATAATTTTGGATAATTAATAATTTATCCATAATAAATACTCCCTCAGTTCCAATTTATGTGAACCTGTTTGACTGAGCACAGAGTTTAAGAAAAAATAGAGACTTTTGAAATTTGTGGTCCTAATACAAGTGGAAAAGGGGTTAGAGTATTTGTGTGGGTTATAAAATCTTATGTTTAAGCTTAATTGTTATCAAATTTAGAAAGGAATCATTCTTTTTGGAACAGACCAAAAAGGAAATAGTTTCACGTAAACTGAAACAGAGAGAGTATATTACAACTTTTCTCTCTCTTCCTATTTTTTTCCTGCAACTGTATTAGTCTTCTTCAATTTTACTTGAATTAATAACTTACAGTTTAACTTTTGTTTTTTTTAGTTAATCATTAATTTGATTGCAATTTTTTCCTTCGAAACGTCCTCTTTAAAAATTAAAATTAGATATCGCGGGGATATGACACTTCAATATTTTTAATAACTAGGTGCCATAATCATAAGAAAATTATGATTATCTTATTAAATTTATGATTAATGTTTTTGTAATAATCATCACTAACTTTATCAACTCAAATTCTAGCAACCTTGTTGCTACACAATTAGCCCAGCCTAATAAAATTTGTGAAGAAAATGTCATGAAACTTTGCCCCTCTTTCAGCCTTCATACTATGGCATTTTCATGTAGTGGAAGAAGGGATGTCTATTCATAGAAGTACTATAGCACTGTTTAATGTTTATAGAGTGTAAGCGATATCTTCATAATTTTATATCCTTCATTTGATAAGTCAACTTCCTTGGAACTGGATTTTCTCAGGTAAACCAGTTCATGAATATAATATTTCAGTAAAAAAAACTAATACGGCTGTGGAAAAAAAATAGGGGAGAAAAAAGTTTTAATATGTTTATTCATGGATAAGTTATTAATTATCTAAATTATAATTAGGGGTCAGCAAAATCTTAGCCATAAATTTTAATTTATGCCATATGTCCCTAATCTATGTTAGAACTTGGTGGAAATGGAAAGAAGGGAAATGGAGAGGAGTTGGATCCCCGAAAAATATTATATATTTCTGCGACTCCACTCATAAAACCTAATGCTAATACTCATGACAAGTGAAAGAATTTTGTAATTAAAAACACCTAAACTTTAACTTAGAATAAATTATAACTTTTATAAACGCCCTCTTACACTTGATCTGACACATCTTTTTTTTTTGGTAACTAAGACATACATTGAAATAACATACTAAGAGTCATTACATAGTACATTACAAATGGGAATTTTTCTAGGACACATAGTTCGTAGCTTGTCCCTTTCCAAAATAGTGATGACAAAAGTAGGATGACTAAGATAAGTAGATAAGCTTCCAAAAGTTGTTGAGCTGCTTCCATTCTTCGCCATTGAGTCAGCCGCCTGGTTTGCCTCTCTGAAGACGTGCTGTAATGACGGGTCACCTGCTCTACTCAATAGGCATCTGTAATCATCAATCAGGTTAAGGGCACAGTTCTTGTTATTGATTAAATTGATGAGCTCCTTGCAATCGATTTAAATGGTGAGGGTAGGTAATTGTTTTCTATGGCTAGTTTCAAACCATGCATTAGTGCTAATGTTTCCATATATATATATTAGTAGCATGTGTAAGACCCATGTTGTATCCCAAGACCCAATCCCCATTGCCTTTACGTATGATTCCCTCTATTCCGCCTTTACCCGAATTGCCAATGCATGAACCATCCACATTTAGTTTATAACAATTTTCTTCAGGTGGGTTCCATTTGATGAGGATGGTATCTTTAATCGTAGCAGTCCGATTTTGATTTGTAGCTAGGAGTTTATATTCCAAGGCTTTGTTAACGATGTCTTTTAATAGGAGAGGTTTTGTTATTATTTTTGAATATCGTCTCATTTCTATGCAGCCAGATGTGCCAGAGGATAAAGGGAATAACTTCAGACCAGACAAGATATTCGTTAAACACTGTATTAGAATTACTTTGAGTTTTTAGCCAGTGGTGTAATGTGAACTTATCAGGCGGCTCTGGAGGCAGCTGGCTAAAGCCTGCTTGAGCCCATATCAATTTGGAATGCTTACAGCTAAAGAGCATGTGAGTTGTATCCTCCTACTCAGTGCTACACAGGTGACAATTTGGAGAGTTGGTTATATTCCTATTGAAGAGCATTTGAGCTGTGCGGAGTTTATTATGGATAGCCTTCCAGAGGAAGAACTTTATCTTATTAAGTGTTTTTATTTTCCATAGCCATTTTTAATCAAGAGTATCCCTCTCATCTTTACCTTGTAACATGATGTAAGAAGATTTAATGGTGAAAGATCCGTTAGAGTTCATTCCCCAACTGTAGTTATCTTGGATAGGTTGGATTTGCTTGATATAAGTGCTATAGATTTTATTCTTTACTTCTGTGGGGATTTCGAAATATAGATTATTCAAGTTGAAGGATCTATTGTCAATTATATCTGATAGTGTTTGATGCTGTTCGTGCTTCATTAATGGGCCTTGAATTTGGGCTCTTAGTGATTCCTTTGTTCCTAGCCAGCCGTCTTGCCAAATTCTAATTAATTTTCCATCCCCAATTTCCCAATGTATGCCTTTTTTACAGGTGTGGGATCCCCGGATTATGTTTTTTCAAATATGGGAGCCATTTCCCTCTTGCAGATTCCAACTTTGATTGGTATTCTTTTTATCGTACCTGCTATGGAGTACTCTGCTCCATAGACTGTTATTATCTTTCTTATATCTCCAAGCTAGGTTAGCACTGAAGTATTGGTTTTTCCTTTTTGTTTTGTAAAGTCCCAACCCCCATCTTTCTTTTGTTTTGTGGCAATGTCCCAATTTATCAAGTGACATTTCCTTTTTTCAGAGGTGCTTCCCCATAAAAAATTCCTTTGTATTTTATCAATATTCTTTATAGTAGTTTGGGGGAGGTTATAGATTTGCATTACATGGTTAGGGATTGCAGCCAGAGTAGATTTTATGAGAGTTGTCCTCCCAGCTATATTAAGAAAGTTGATTTTCCATCCTTTTAACCTAATGTTCATCCGATCGATAATGTACTGGAAATCTTTCTTTCAAGGATTGGAGAATCCTATAGGGAACCCTAGATACTTCCCAAACTCTCTAATATGATTTATAGCAAGACAATTGCTAAAGTCATTCTTTAAATTAATAGGAACATTTTCTGAGAAAAGAAGCCTTGATTTGTTGAAGTTGATAGATTGCCCTAAATGTTCGCAGAATTTATTAAGGGTATCTCTTATAGAGTTGCAGCTTTTTTGGTTAGCATTTTCTAAGAGAATTAGATCATCTGCAAAGAATAGGTGGGATAGAGGGGGGCTAGATAGGGAGATCTTAACAGGATACCATCTAAAACAGTCGATTTCGTGGTGGATTAATCGCGATAACATTTCCATGCAGATGATGAAAATGTAAGGCGATAGTGGGTCGGCTTGCCATATACCTCTACTTGGTTGAAAGAACTTAGAGTTGGAACCGTTTACTATGATAGAGGTAGACGTGGTAGAGATGCAAGACATGATTAGGTCGATTAGATCTTGGGGGAAGTTTAGGGAGGTTAGCGAGAATTTTATAAATGACCATTCTAGTTTATCGAAAGCTTTTTCCAAATCTATTTTAAGCAGCATTTTTCCTTTTTGTCCTTTTACTTTTTTAAAATGGTTTAGGGTCTTGTGAACAATAATAGCATTATCTGAAGAGCGTCTTCCCTTCATGAAACTAGTCTTAGTTGGGTGGATTAGTTTGGCCAGTAGAGGTTTGATTCTGTTTACAATAACTTTTGTAATTACTTTATAAGCTGTGTTACACAAGCTTATAGGTCTATATTGCTTTATAGTTTCTGCATTTTGGCACATAGGGATTAGGCATATATAGGTGGTATTCATGTCCTCAGCCATTTTCCTTTCCCTGAAGGTGTTTTGACAGAAGTTGATAAGAGCTTCTTTGGTTTCATTCCAGAATTTTCGATAAAAGAATGGGTGTAGACCATCCGGTCCAAGGGCTTTGTAAGGTTTAAAGGAGTCCAGAGCGCTTTTAATTTTGCGGATTGTGACATTTTGGCACAGATCATTTTGCTCTGTGTTATTCAAGGTTGCATAGAAGGACATGTAATGGCTCATTTTATGGGACTTGTTGTGGCTTGTGGTGAAGAGGTTATTATAGTAATTATAGATTAGAGATTTTACTTCTTTTTGGTCATAGAACCAGTTGCCCCCTTCATCTTTGAGGCTAAGAATTCAATTTTTTTCTTCTTCTTTGCATTGTAGTTATGTGAAAGAATTTTATGCTCGCATCCCCTTTGTTTAGCCACTGTATTCGAGATTTGAGTCTCCAAAATTCCTCCTCTAATTTTAGAATATCATTTAAGTCTTTCAGTAGATTTATTTCAAGATCTAAAAGGAATTGACTCGTTGTATAGTTTGGGGAGTTATGGATCCCGTTGATTCTAGCAACTAGAATATTCTTTGTATGAAAAATATTGCTAAAGGTACTAATGTTCCATTCTTTTACGTTTTTAGTAAAGAATTCAATTGCTCCTAAGATATTGTCCTGATTGGTTCATGATTCTTTGACAAGGTTTTTAAAGGAGGGGTGGGATAACCACATGGATTCCAGCCTAAAGATGTTATTGCTATGGAAAAAATTCTTGAAGAGGTCTAATTTTATGGGACAATGGTCGGAGTGCAGTCTAGTTAAATGAGTAACATGAGCTTCTTTGAAAAGATTAATCCATTTTGTGTTTGCTACATATCTATCTAGCCTTTCCATTATTAGAGTTCTAGTTTTTTTCCTTTTATTAGTCCAAGTATATGTTGAGCCCTTATACCCTAAGTCCATGAGTCCACAGTAGTCTAAACAATTAAGAAATTTTTAAACCCTAGGGTAACTAATAGGGAGGCCTCCGAATTTTTCATTTGATTTGGTGACTTTATTGAAGTCTCCTGCTACTAGCCAGGCTCCCTTAAAACTATTTCCTACTGTTTTTAAATTGTTCCAAAGAATAATTCTATCTTCTAATAAGGTACTAACATAAACAATAGAAAGTAGCCAAGGTTCTAAGTTAGAATTGATTACCTTGATCATAGCATGAATCTCTTGGTCAGTTGTTCCAATTTGGTCCACCAACACATCTACTGCGTTCCACATCAAGACCATGCCCCTCGAGGTACCTTGAGCCGCAACTTGAGCCATGTTAGTGAAGCCAAAACTGTTCATGAGTGTAGCATGGTCCGCCAGCTTTGTTTCCAATAGAGCAACTAGGAACGACCTGTTGTAATCTAGCATCGACCTAAAGGTTCTTCTAAATTCATCATTCGCCACTCCCCTACAATTCCATACAATCATACTCATTGGTCTAGATGGGGGTGGGGTGTTCTCCTCCACTTGTGCATTGGGTGGGCTTGCCAAGTTCATGTTGGCATACATCGTCGAGACCATTACTATTCTGTATTTGTAGATTGTTGGAGCTGTCAACTCTCTTATATTGATCGAGCATTTCCTCAAATTCAGCGGGCAACATAAGATACTCTTTTTTGTCTTCTTTCCTTGAACTCAAGTGTTTTTGGTGTGCGTAGCATGGTATATTCCACTCTTCTTTCTGTTGATATTCCTTCCCCTTCTCCATCCTCGTCCGTCAGTGGTATTGTTGGGGCTTGGGCAGTGGCAGTGTTGTTTTGTGGTTGCTCGACATTGGGGTGGTTCATGTGAGGAAGGTTGTTGATAGTGTGGTCGTTGTGAAAGAGTGGTAGGTTCATTCTTAGGGGAATGGGGGTGCTTGGGGTGTTCCTTTGTAAACAGTTCCATGGGTATGGGTTTGCCCCCATGGTTGGGAGCTGTTAGAAAGGTTGGGGTTGTGGGTTCATGAGGGCTAGCCATGGGTGATTGGCTACATTGTCCAACCCAATTTGAAGACCCTCCATTACAATTTGGGCTATGTAGCTTGGGTTCTCTATTTGGATTATGATGTTCCTCCCCTCTAGATGTAGGTTCATGTCTAGAGAGAATCCCGTTAGGCCGTATTACAGCCATGAAAGTGGAGTGTGGTTCATTGCCAATGGGGGAATTGCATACACTTGTAGTTGGTTGTGATCTAGGGTTTGATTGTTCATTGTTTGAGTAGCTTGGTTTCGAGACCACACATTTCTCCTGTAGTTTCGTTGATGCCTCCTGTAGAAGTTGTTGGTGGGTAGCCTTGGCATCCTTAATGAGTTCTTGGTTGTGTTGTTTTTGGATGTTTATGTTAGAAGTTGTTATTTTGGTATTACTGGTTGTAGCACTTAATAGTGATGGTGTTTTAGCTCTTAAGTTTGCCTGGGTTTTAGGGGCAGGAGGGGTAACTTATAGGATGCGGGGGGATGGGATTGTGCTTAGGTTGTTGGGAGTGATTTGAGGTTTTGATACTGAAGAATCTGCATAGCTCAGATTCTTTTTGTCAACAATTAATGCCTTCTTGTCCTCTTCTTGGGTGGAACAAGGGTCAACTATCATGGATCCCTCACCATATGAAATAACATCACTTACCTTAGCTATGTGATCCATTTGGTTTGGGGAATTGGTACGAGGTTCAGTGTTTGTTGTGCATGGTTCAGTGCTTGCTGTTCATGGACTCTTGGGTAAATCTAGGTTAGGTGTGTTGTCGCGTGCATTTAGTGTTCTAGGATTTTGGTTAATAAAGGTATGTAGTAAATTGGTATGGCTTAGGGTCCGATGGTCACTGTCCACTAGGTTGGAGGGCTTAGTTGATTGAGATTGTACCGTGTCCATGTGGTCATTTTCCAGCACATTTAATGCTGTGAATTGATTACATTTGCTTGTGTCCATGTTTGTTCTATTATCCAGTGGACTTTGTTGTGCATTCACCTTCCTGAATTCCTGCTGGTTATGAGATGTATGCCCCATGTTCTTGCTCCTGTGTTCGTCCTATTGCTGCTGTTTGTTCTTCATTTTTTGATCCAACTTCGAGTGTTCCAGATTTGAGTGTTCTATTTGGACTGTAGGGGTGAGTGTGGTCTTACCATTTGTTCATGTCTAGCCTTAGTTCTATTATGTGTAACTATAGTCCAATGGTCTATTTCTTGCGTTAGGGATTTGATCTCTTCTTTATTTTTTTGATTTCCTTGTGCTGCGTTACATTTCGATATCGATGGTTGAGGACAGTTTGTGAGTGTATGACCTAGTCTGCCACAAAATGTGCATAGCATGTTGAAGCCCTCATAAGCAATTCTTTGGTAATGACGGCCAATAATGACATGGGTTTTTAGAGGGCTCTCTATAGGTACTAAGATGCAAACTCGCGC
>MU714224.1:4356-17296 GCA_026770625.1 Nicotiana glauca
AAATGAAGATCCCCTAGGGATTCTACAGGTCGGCACAAGGCCCCAAACATGGCAATACGCCTAATTCACAATGATAAAATATGCATCTCAATCGCCAATACAGTAGAAATAACACTCGGGATAGACCAATGTACAATCCCCATCCGTAAACGACCTCGCACTCGTCATAGAATGCGTGTCACACCTCAATATAGCGTCATGATATGAAAGTCCGGGGTTTCAAACCCTCAGAGCAGCATTTACACCAATTACTCACCTCAAGCCGGCCACAAGACTAGCTCACAATGCCTTTCCCTCGCAAATCAACCTCCTCATGCGTAGAATCTGGTCAAAACCACAAGGAATACATCACAATAGGCTAAGGAAACATAACCCAATCGAAATGACTCGAAAAACATCAAAAATCATGAAGTTGGCAAAACCCGAGCCCCGGGCCCACTTCTCGAAAAATTACGAAATTCATATCACCAGATTCCTCGTCTCGCCACGAGTCCGTACATATAAAATTTACCAAAATCGGAGTTAAAATTCCACCTCAAATCCCAAATTTTCATTTCAAAACCCAAACCCTAGTTCTTCAATTTTTCGCCCAATTTTTCAAGAATTAAAGGTCGATTCTTCAATAAAATAGCATTTCTAGGTCACGAGACTTACCTCCAATCAATTCCCGTCAATACCCTCTTCAATTTCTACCAAAAAGCTCTTGAGGTGGTCAACAATGGATGAAAATAATGAATGGGTCACGGATGAAATAACATAATAAACCCTTCTGCCCAGCTATCTTTTCTTCTATGCGAACGCGAGGGCCCTCTCGCGTTCGCGATGCACAAAAATCCACTGGCCAATTTTACCCTTCGCGAACGCGTAACACTGAACGCGAACGCGATGCTTTAAACTCTCCTATACCGCGAACGTGATCCCCTTAACTTGAACACGAAGAACAACTTGGCAGGGCCCCAATCCCCCTTCTACGCGAACGCGATGCCTACCTCGTGAACACGATGCTCAGAGCCATAAACCTACGCGAACGTGACACCCTCACCATGAACGCGAAGCCTCAGAACCCAGACCTCCACAAACGGGGCCTTCCTTCACGAACGCGAAGGCCAAACCAGGCTTACACTGCTGCTGCATTTTCCGCAATTTTCAAAGTCCAAAAATCTTTTGTTTAGCCAACCGAAATCACCCCGAAGCCCCGGGACCTCAACCAAAAGCACCAATATATCCCAAAACACCATACAAACTTGTTCCAATCATCAAAACATGTCAAACAACACTAATATCATCGATTCACATCGGATTCAAGACTAAGTTTCTTCAAAACTTCCGAAACACACATGCGATCAAAAACCCAACCAAAACACCTCCAAATGACCTGAAATTTTACCCGCACATCCAAAATCACCTAACGGAGTTACTGCAACTCTCAAAATTCCCATTCCGACCCCAGATCAAAATCTCGCCTACTAACCGAAATTTGCCAAAATACTAATTTCGCCAATTCAAGCCTAATTCTACACCGGACCTCCAAAATCAATTTTGATCGCACTCCTAAGTCACAAATTATCCCTCGAAGCTAACCGAATCACCGGAATTCACATATGAGCCCTCTAACTAAATAGCCAACTTCTGGTTGAATTTTCCAAAACAAGCTTTCCTTTAAGAGACTAAGTGTCTCATTTCCATCTAACACCAATCCAATTCGACGATCACCTCAATTACCGATAATGAAGCATAGAGAAATATAATATGGGGGAACAGGGCGATAACTCACGTGACAACGGGCCGGGTCATCACAGTATCCAAACTGCAGTCCGCTTAATTCTACAGAATCATAACTTGCACCACAGCGACATATTCAAAATTTAGGGGGAAATTCCATCAGGATCAGTCAGAATAAACTTTCGAAGGCGATGCACACACACGTCTATCATTTCGACTTCACAGCACTGCATGTTATCATTAAAAAGTACATATTTCAAGCTAGGAATGTCCATATCGCGAGACGTCAGCGACATCGGAAAGACAAGTTCGAGACCTACAGCTCCTAAAAATATCATGGTAGAACTCCGTTTAGGTTGGCCGCAGTATTATTTAGAAGTTGCTCCTGATGTCTGCCATGCTGCTTTTCTGCTTTGTGCGCTCTCGTCGAGAAATTCATATCTCAAGCTACAAATTTGCAAATTGTGATCCATTTGCACCGTTAGAAAGTAAACTTAGAGACCCGCAAAGCATATTAATTTCAATGCATAACTCCTTTTGAGATGGAAATAGAAAATTCTCAAAATCCACCTAGATATAGTAAACTTTTAGATTCGTGTAGTTCTGGCGAAAAAAATCTTATATATCTTGAGCTAAGAACATCAAAATCATGATCCGTTTGTGCCACTGGAAAGAAGTCTCAGATGTAAGAAAATCCTCAAAATATCACAGAAGTTTTCCTTCTAGATTGGCCACAAAAATTTCTTGAAATTGATCTAGACGTTTGCCTTGCTGTTTTTTAGCTTTGCACGCTCCAGTAGAATAATTCATATCTCGAGCTAGGAATCTCCAAATAGGGGTGTCTATGGTTCGGTTTGGACGGTTATTTTATAAAATTTGTACCATATCATTTTTCAGTTATTCTATTATGTATAACCAAAATTAGACTTTTCGAAACCGTCGCAATCATTTTGGTTTCTCTTCGATATTGATACGGTTCGGTTAATTTTTGATATTTTTTTAAATATCATGTAAAATGCACCAGTAGAAGTAGAATGCAATAACATACGTTCTTTTATAGGATTTAGCAAAATTCTCTAGACATTTTTATTGTTTAAAGGGCGATAAATTTAAAAATAAAAATGGCTAGAGTATAGATCCATCAACTATTCTACAACAACGTAAAAGAAATCAAACAAAGTCAATGAAAATATAAATCACACGAGTTGAAAGATATACCAAGATGAGTAAGAATAAAGTCTATAGAAGATAAAATATTCAAAAATATAAATCTAAATTAGATGAAAGAAAACATATTCAATACATTATAGTTTGCTACTCATAATCACTAGAATACTTTGTGTCTTGCTAATAAAGATACTTGAAATTACTTAGTTTAAGTAGAAGTAGCATAATAGATTTTAGGAATTAGTATTTTTTTAGTTTAATTACTTGTTGGCTTGTAATAGTTTTCATAATTCCAAGGCCCAAAGAAAATTTAATGCATTATTATTTTTAAACTTACCAAATAAATATATTTTCCACATAAAATTTATTCGGTGCAATTTAGTATTTATTCGGTTTATTTTTATAAAATAAAAAACTACCCTAATTATCGGAGATTTATATAAAAACCTACGATTTCTTAAAAAAAAAAACTAAAAATCAATTTGGTGCGGTACGGTTCGGTCGGTTTAACCGGTTTTCGAATATCCATTGACACCCCTATCTCCAAATTATGATTCGTTTGTGCCGTTAGAAAGTACACTCGTAGAGCTGAATCGAATATGAATTTCATGGCAGGAATTCTTTAGGGCTGGAAACAAAAAAATCTTGAAAGTCGAACTGACCGCAGGGAACTGTCAGGTTTGCGTACTTTCAGCAAGAAAAACTGTATCTTGAACTAGGAGCGTCGGAATCACCAACAGTTTGATCCTATGAAATTCGGACACTGAGAACTATAATCTTGTTGAAGATGAAGGCTCCATTCATTCTTAGTTAGCCTAATAAATATTTTTGAAGTTGATTATATAGCCTTGTAATGGATTTGGCTATCATCACGAATCTTATCTCCTTGTTTATTTCTTTTGTAGTCCTGCGGAGGAGCTCAAAATGTCTCAGTGTTAGATAAAGAAGGTACACAAGATGTGGATATTTTGATGTTTCGATCAACAATCAACAAGCAAAATCTTCATGCAAAAGACAAACTTGTTGCAAAGAGTATATCATGTGGAATTACCCGTTTCCCAAAAGTTGTGTATACTTGAAATTTTGATATCCGTGAAGCTTGCCTAAGGTGCCCACTAATGATGGAACTTTTGAGAGCGAGTACATGCTCATGTATGGTAACTTCAAAAAAGAAATAGACCATTGTGCCCATGACTCAACAACAAGACACGTATTTAAAGGATTATGAAAGTTGCTAATGTCATGGGCACACCATCAATGATGATCCATCATATCGAGAAGTCATGAACGAGTTCGCAAGCATGCTTATCTTTCGATCGTTTACATAACTTTAGATTCCTTGTATAGGATGATGTCTCATTCTTCTTTTAACATTTATATACATAACTTTTTCAATATTGAAGCAACAAAATATCTTTTATGCTTTAGCACCAAATTGTCCTCTTTTCCTCAATTACATATGCCTTTAAATTTGAAAGAATTAATACGATAATCCCATGATGCCAAACCTTTTTTTTAAAACTCATGCGACTGAACTTAGAATGAAAGTCTAAGCTGCCTACATACCTCGGTGAAGAGGATCAAGTCATAACGTAATTCAGAGGAGTGATTTTTTTTTGTGTCCTAATTTTTGCCTAGGCCGCCTCTCACGAGCTTTTTAACCTAGTAGAATTTTTTTTGGTCGTACACAGTTTAGACTCATGCGCCAGAAGTATAGCAACGTGCAATTTAGGCTCATGTGTCGAGGAGCATCATGACTTGCAGTTTAGGCTCATGCATCAAGGAGCGCCATGACATGCAGTTTAGGCTCATGCGTCGAGGAGCATGGTGACTTTCATGGAAAGTACTACTTCTAAAATTTTCCGTTGACCAGACCAACTCTGAGACCATCTTTATCGACAATTTTGTGTGTGCCACTTGAATAGGCTTCCTTCATAATATATGTCACATCCCATTTTGAGGTAAACTTGTTGCCTATGCATTTGTTGAGGACGATCAACTAGGACTAAGTCTCCCACTTGGAATGATCATGGCCGCACTTTCTTGTTGAAGGCTCTAGCTAGTTGAGCTTGATAGCACTCCAATTTTTGTTGCGCTTCCAATCTTTTCTCATATAATGCCTCTAACTCTACTAGGCGAAGTTGAGCATTCTCTTCAAACGTGAGTCCTTCTCGGATTGTGAACCGCAATGATGGAATTTGTTGTTCCAATGGAAGGACTGCTTCTACGCTACCAAAGAGTAAGGAGTTGCTTGTGTAGCAGTTCTAAAGGTTGTCCGGTATGCCCAAAAAGCTTCACCAATTTTCTCATGCCAATCTCTCTTGTTCTTTGCAACAACTTTCTTCAAAATGTTACCAAGCATCTTGTTAGCTTCAGCAAGGCCGTTGGCAGGTGCATTAACATTGAAGACTTATGTTGCGTAAAACCGAACTTCTCGCACAGACTCTTCATGAGCTTGTTTTCAAAATCTTGGTATACCATACCTAAAAATTATATACGACTAGATAAAATTGACAACAGTTTCCTTTTTCACCTCCTTGAGTGGAACAACTTCAGCCCATCTAGAGAAGTAGTTCGTAGCGGCCAATATGTACATCTATCCCTTTGATGACTTTGGAAGTGGTCCAACAATGTCAATTCCCAATACATCAAAAGGCCATAAAGCTACAGTTAGATGAAGAGGCTCTGGAGGTTGGTGGATGTAGTTGGCATGAAATTGACACGCTTGACATCTTCTGGCATGCTCCATGCAATCCTTCACCATTGCCGTCCAGTGGTAGCCCATCCTCTTGATACGAAAATGGAGCTTGAGACCTGATTGATGTGCTCTACATGAGCTAGAATGTGCTTCCTCCATTGCTTGGCGGGCTTCTTCTTTGTCAAGACATCACAAGAATAGTCCTTTAAAAGAGCGGTGAAACAATGTCCCCTTATAGAAGATGAATCGCGGTGCTATTTGTTTGATGTCTGTTCTTTATCACAGATCCTCAGGTAACTTTCCATGTTCAATGTACTCTATTAGTGGTTTTCTCCAATCTTCCTCTTCAATCACTCGAAAAGACATATGATGGCTTTCGTTGATTTGAAGATTAAGAAGTCTATGAATAACCCATCGATGATACACATATACTTTGTTGACTCATTATTTCCAAGTGCCACTGTCGTGGCTAAGTTAGCCAAAGCATCAACTGTGCGATTTGCTTCTCTTGGGATATGGTTTAAGAATACTTGGTCGAATCTTTCAAGTAAACCAAAAGTATATTGATGATATGGAAAGAGATCTTCCTTCTTTACCTCATAACTCCCCAAAAGTTGGTTGATGATCAGCTTAGAGTCGCTGTAGATCTTCAATTGTAGAATCTTCATGTCTAATGCTATTTCGAGACCGACTATCAAAGCTTGGTACTCTGCGGCATTGTTGGAGCATGTTTCATCTAAAACAAAAGAGAATGGCAAGACTTGTCTTTCTAGAGAGATCAACACAATACCTGCCCTCGCAGCGTTACGACGTGCAGATCCATCAAAGAACATTGTCCATGGTGGTAGTTCTTCAATGAACAAAACGTCTTCAACTGGAAACTTATCCGAAAGCTCCCATTCCGCCGGAAGAGGGTAATCAGCTAGAAAATTGGCTAGTGCTTGTCCTTTCACAGCCTTTTGAGGAGTGTATGTAATCTCGCATTGGTTAAACAATATGGACCATCTTTCTAGGCGTCCAGAAAGAACAAGTTGAGTCATCATGAACTTTACGGGATCTGCCCGAGATATGAGATTGATGGTGTATGCTTCAAAATAATGCCTTAGCTATTGCATAAAGTAACTCTAAGCATATTTTCTCAACAGGCGTATAGTTCAACTTAGCTCCTATCAGAGATCGACTAAGGTAGTACAAGGCTTGTTCCTTTCCTTCCTCATTTTCTTGAGCAAGTAGTGCTCCAAATGAACGTTCTTGTGCCACGATGTAGTGTATCAATGGCTTCCCAAGAATTAGAGCCCCTCACACGAGTGGATTCAACAAGTATTTTTTTATGCTTTCAAAAGCATTTTGACATGATTGATCCCAATGGAAAAGGGATATCCTTACTCAATAGGTGATTGAAGGGTTGACACCGTCCGACCAGATTAAAGATGAACCTCCAGATGAATGCTAATTTTCCTTGGAGACTTCGAAACTCCCTCAAGTTCTTTGGCTTGGGAATTTTATGGATGTTGTCAATCTTTGCAGGATCAACTTCAATTCCACGATGACACACAATGAAGCCAAGAAAATTTCCTGAGGTAACTCCAAATGCACAATTGAGTGGATTCATCTTCAGGTCGAATTTTCTTAACCTTTCGAAAATAATTTGAAGGTCTTCAAGGTGGTAATGACTACTCTTCGTCTTCACCACTAAGTCATCAACGTAGCATTCAACCCTCTTATGAAGCATGTCATCAAAGATGTTTTGTATCGTGTGTTGGTAGGTGGCACCAGCATTCTTCAGACCGAAGGGCATCACTTTGCAACAATATATCCCTTTTGGAGTTCGCAAAGCAGTAAACTCTTCATCTTTTAGGGACATTCTGATTTGATTGTATCCGGAGGACCCGTTCATGAATGACATAACTTCATGCTCTGTTGTAGCATCAACCATGAGTTTAATAATTGGTAGCGGAAAGTCATGTTTCGGACATGCCTTGTTTAGGTTTTGAAAGTCAACACGAACATGTATTTGATGATTACTCTTATTGGCAAGTACAATATTCTATATCCATGATGGATACTTCATCTCTCAAATAAATCCTGCCTCGATGAGCTTGCTGACTTTGACTTCAATTTGTGGTACTAGCTCGGGTCGGAACATGCATTGTGACTGCTTCGTAGGGCGTGTTCCACTTTTGATCCCCAAATGATGAATGTCTACCTTAGGACTAAGACCAGGCATTTCTTTATACGACAAAGCGAAGACATATTTATACTCAGTCAATAACTTGGAGTATTCCTCATCCTCATGAGGCGTAAGAAGAGCACTAATGAAGGTGAGGCGTGGATTTTTCGGAGTGCCTAAATTGAGTTCCTTAAGATCATCCATAGTCGATCGTCCGCCATCTTCTAGTTGAGGGGGAGCCTCATGTACTTCATCATCAACATCAAGGCATGGGCTATCTTCTACAGTTATGTGATAGGATGTTTGAGGGGGACCCCCGTGTACTTCATCATCAACATCAAGGCATGGGCAATCTTCTACAGTTATGTGATAGGATGTTTCCACAAAGTCCGACTTTTTGTTTGGTCATTTTGGATAGTCGGCATGGCTTCTTTCTCTTTCTCTGTTTCTTTACAAGGCTAGAAAGTGTAAACAATGGTTCTCCTTTGCAACTTCAGTGGACCATCTGTGGATATTGACAGATTAGACTTTCATACATGATGGGAAAGCACTACAGATTTCTTTGTCAGCAACAACTTCAAAATGACCCCCCACCTCATGGACTTGCTCCTTATATTTTGACAATATCTTTTAGATGGTGACTTCCTTGTAGTTCCCAAGCGACAAAAGATGGAGGTCTTTGAGGTAGTGAAAACTTCTTTTAGACGTTTGGAAGATACATGTTCACTTTTTTGACTTAGCCTTTCAAATACCGAGACCCGAGGGGTTGAGCCTCTAATGCTATCAAACACTGAAGCCCGTTGTTTTATTTTCTTGCCCTTAACTTCCTCCATCTCCTCTACCGAGGTGTGTTGTGATGAAGCTATCCCTTTGCTTCTCTTAGGTGAAATTCTAAGAGGCTCTGCCAAACTGAATCCCAACCCAAACTTTGGAGTGGCGACGTAGTGCCTTTGCTTTCTCAACTTCATTTGGGACTCATTGAACCCATGTATCTTTTCACCAGTGACTTCGTCTTTGAGTTCTCCTAGTCTTGATGGATTGGAGAAGTCGTAGCCAGACTTTTCAAGTAGTATGAAGGCCTTAGGATCAAAGTTCCCTTTTATTTTATCAGCTTGGAGATTGCCTTTAGGAGACTCACAAGTCACAGATGGGATTTGTGCAATCGGGATGGTCATATGCTCCTTTAAATTTTGGATCGCCATGTGACTCATTTGCTTCTTTGGAGTACATTCCTGTAGCAAAGGTTGCCCTTTCATTCGATGCTCACATGAAATATAGTGAAAAACTGGATGCTCATTATTAGTCTTTTTTTGTATGACATCTTCAAATGATGATGGCTTAATGGAGACTTCTTCAGTTCTCTTCTTAGACAGATTGGAAATAGTCCATTGAGCCTCATTTTCTTCTTCTGAATTGACACCAGCTTCGTCGATTGATAATGGTTTCTCCACATTTGGTTCACAAAAATCTAGGTAGAATTTTGCATTTGCAAAGTATGACTTTGTCTTAGTGAAATGATTGATGTCTGCATCAATTTTGACTATCTCTCCATCCCTTCTGTACTTCAGACATTGATGTAAAGTAGACGACAAAACTCCATTCTCATGATTCCAAGGATTTCCAAGCAGCAAGTAGTATGATGTTTTATAATCTATGATGTGAATCAGGGTGTTTGACTTCATCTCACCGATGAATAATCCTATGCGGATCATACATATGGCTCGTTGTCCTCCTTGGTTGAAACCTTGGATTGTTAGGTTACTTTTTAATAGCTCATAGATAGAGATCCCAAGCTTTTTTAGCACCATCTTTGCATGATGTTGACAGCTGAACCATTATCAACAAGTATGCAATTGAGATGCTATTCTCAAATGGCCCCTACAATGAACAAAGGTCTGTTATGTAGTTTAGACCCCAGTAACAAGTCATTATCTATGAAAGAAATTGTTGCACAATATGTGACAAATTTTCCGTTATCATGACGTTCTTGTGTTTTCGTTGGAGCCAGCTCATTGTTTCTTTCCTTTGTTTAATCAGTACTAGAAACTACATGAGTTGCACCAACGTGACCTCCATGAAGGAATTTTCAGGAAAGTATTCATGCAATGTGATGGGCTTTCAGAACTTTGGCAATAAGGCACCTTTAATCTTCTTGCTAATAGAAGATTTGATAATTCTTGGTAGTTGTAGCTTATCCATATCACTTATTTTTGCTCTTGGCTTAGGAAGTGGTAGCCTTAAAACTGCTTGATGTTTTCGTTTCTTATGAGTGACTAGAGTCCAATCCTTATCATCTTTGTCTTTGGACTGAGTGTCCAGCTCTAGTGAACCTTCAAGAGTTTTCCTTGGAAGATCAACTTCAACGGGCTCGAAACTTCCAAATTGTAAGAAGGCAGTGCTTGATGCTTTCTATAACCTTGAACACTTTTTTTCAATGACTTTCTTGGCCAGCAATTCGCTAGTTTTACTAATTTCCTCTGGCCTTTTTGATTTAGGGATATCAATGACTTTCTTGGCCAGCAATTCATCAAGGATTGTGGGTATGTTGGAATTTGTAAATGGATAAACCTTCGCCTCTAATTCCTTCAATGCGGGACGATGTTTCTCCTCTTTGGGATATTGACTCGGGGTCTTATACTCCTTCACCTTTTGCTTGGTTGTGACTTTCACAAAAGTTGCTTTCACCGCCATAGATTCTTTGGTTTGGTGCTGTGATGCAAAATTTTTATTAAACTCCTTCTGATAAGCAAATGGAGATTCTTTTCCATGACTTGCGATGCTTAACTCCATGTCGTGCGCCCGCGTTGCAAGTTTATCAAAAGTTCACGGTTTGATCCCTTGTAGGATGTACAAAAGGCCCCAGTGCATTCCTTGAATGCACATCTCCACACCAAATATTTTTGAAAGGCGATACTTGCAGTCTAAACTTAATGCCCTTCAACGTTTACTGTAATCCACTACGGGCTCGTCCTTCCTTTGCTTGGTGCCTGTCAACTCTATCATGTTTACAGTTCTCTGGGTACTGTAAAAAAACGATTGAGGAATTTCTTCTCAAGTTGCTCCCATCTATCAATGGACTCAGGCTCCAAGTCAATATACTAGTCAAATGCATTCCCTTTTAGTGAATGAATAAATCGTTTTACCAAAAGGTCACCATGTATTCCAACATTGCTACAAGTGTCGACAAAGTGGACAATATGTTGCCTTGGGTTCTCTTTGCCATCAAATTGATGCAGCTTTGGTGATTGATAATTATTTGGCATGGTTAGACAATTAATTCTCTTAGTATAATGCTTAGAATAATAAAATGAACTTTGCGATGATCCGCTATATTGAGCTCTGATAGTGTTTGATATCATGTCTTGCAATTGTTGGATAGATAACATTGCAACTGAAGTGGATTGCTTTTCCTTTTGAATGTTGAACTTGGCAAGTGATTCCTGAATAGCCTTCTTTTGACATGTGGAGCCAGGTGAACAGGAGGGACGTGGCTCGACTCTCTAGGTGCATAGGCCTCCAATTTGTTCATGAGTTGAGCGATTTGAAGGTCTTTGTGTTCAAAAAATTTCTTTAAGACTTCTATAGTTTGTTCCATCATGGAAAACTTCTTATCTACATTAGTTGCGTCAGTCATTAATGCGTTAACTTTTGTTTAAACTGGAGAATCCACCAAATACTCAAATTTACCAAGGTTGGAGGCTGTTTGAGAAAATTCATCAAATAGCGAGAATGGGGTGTTGCCCTCAAAGATTGCGGTTGCAGACGTCATGTGAGATCTTCTCTTATTTTCCATGTCCAAGGAGGCGAAGTATTCGATTCCATCCATGCCACTAGCCTTGAACTTGCTTTGAGTGATTGAGCCAACATGACTGAGCTCAGCAGACGTGGCAGCAGTAGCATCTTTCTATGAAACATCACACTTGCAGAAGGCCATTGTAACAGTAGATCTGAAGTTAGTAGTTTTCAACATGCAAGAAGGAGAGATGAAGAGCAGAATTGGTCCCACTAGGCGTGCCAAAATTTATTCGCAACAAATTTTCATAGTACCGAAAATAAACTGCAACAAAAATAATATGAAGAAAAAGATATTTTATTGATAAATATTTATGAGTACAATTTTATGTATCCCTTGATTCTTCTTTCTAAAATTCTCCATGATTCGAGGGCTTGAGAATCGTTTTTCTCGAATGTAGGACGATGCAGACCTCCTGGTGATGCATTTAATCGCCAAGAATGTCGAAAAGCACTTTGTTGTTTCGGGTTGATCTCCGGGAAGAACTTTGTTGATCGCTTCTTTGTTGAAGAACTATGCACTTGATAATTGATCTCTCTATTTGCGGATGCCTTCACCAATTGCGAAATGCTCTTCTCCAACTTTGAATCTCTTCTAGAGAGTTATGTAACCCCTCTATTTATAGTTGTAGAGAATGGGTAGTCTAGTTACATGTGAACTCTCTTGCTTGACTCTGATTGGCTCATGTGAGTCATCAATCATATCACATAAGCTATGTAATAAGCTTGTTTGTGATTGGCCAAGACATATCATTTTAGACACATGGCAACTCTTGATTGGCCACTATTTTAGACTGGGATTGCCATATCATTTCACACGTGGCGTCATCTTGTTCGCTTTGAGTTTAACTGGATATCCCATATCACTTGACACATGGCATGAGTCTGGACCTTAAGATGAAATGGACCTTAGGCTTTAAAATAATAAAACGGGCTAATTTAATTTGTAAAATCCAAATTAATTATTTAACCCAAGTGAATTTACTTTAAATTTTTGTATGAATTAGACCCAATAAATTTTATATGTCTACAACTATCTAGGGCAGTCATTTATTATTCTCCTAATATTTAAATTAGGAAAGTTTTTCATCCAACTTCATTTATATTTAGGAGTACCAAATTTCTTCTTTTAGGTTTCTGAGGAGGTTTTTTTAGTTAATACAATTCTGCCTATAAGTTTTACTTTTTCTTTAGTTAATAAAGTTTTGAAGTAGGAAATTATAAAAGTTTCGGCACTAACTTATTATGACTAGTTTTTTATAAAATATATTAGGTGAAAAATGAGCCTTTTGAACTTATTTGTGTATTAGGAGTCTTTATTTTATTAATAAAGTTTTCTTTGTCTATTTGAACTATACATAATTTATATATATATATATATATATATATAT
>MU714227.1:0-24905 GCA_026770625.1 Nicotiana glauca
TATATATCATCAAAACAACATAAAAATGTGATTATTTAGGGCGTGATTATAGTCAAATTCACCTATTATCACCTACCGCTGGGCAAGGCGCAAGTGGCGTGAACCTTGTCCAAATTCGTCCGGGACACGGTTATTTCGACCCTAGACCTACTCAACACGTATAAAAGCAAGACTCAACTTTTTTTGTGAAGGGGGGCGTCACTTTTGAGGGAAAATACACACGAGAAAAATTCAGGAGCGAAGAGATATCATTTTTCTTCATTTTTTTCTTAGTATTTTCAATTATCCTACACTTATAAAATCGTTTGCTATTATCATGAGTGGCTAAAAAATCCATCGTTCTGGATTTGTGATTTAGCCATGAATAGTGTTGTTTAACGTTGATTTAACCTTGATTATAATTCACTAATATATGGTTATTTCTTTAATTTTGTGATTAATTGCTTAATTATTGTCGCGCCCCCTTTTTCTAAAGCGAAATCGGATTTATGACATTTTGAAGGACAACTTTTTCCCTTTTGGGAATTGGATTTTTGGATTAAAGAGTCGCCACCTAAAGATTGAAGTGCATTAGGACACTAAAGAAGGGTTTGAGTTGGAAAATCAGAGTTTGAGTAAGGGCTAGAAATTATCCCGAGGGGAAAGTGTTACGCACCCCTCAGGATCTACTAGTGTGGTTCCCGGCCATGCTACAATTGTGACTTTCAATAACAAATAAGCAAATAGAAGTCTCAAATAGAAGGGGGTTTTCACATAATATTGCGAGTAAATTGAAAGTTTGAAGAAAGATAAAGAAAGCAGAAGTTTTAAAGAAATAGTTTAAACAAATCTGAAAATAAACATAAACAAGTAAAGGGAAAGGGGGAGGTCCTAAGTTTAGAAATAATATGGATCACATCAATGCAATACCTGGCAATCACTCCTCCAGAAGAGGGGTTGCACGTGGTATTAGCGCACCGGTCATCATGTCCATATCTATCCTTCCTACCCTGTTAAGGTATTAAAATGCAGAATAGTATTGTTACTTATTGCATGCTATTACTCGTCCCAATCCTATCAGTCCCGGAGGCATTTGGGACTACTAGTCCTAAAAGGGAAGGAAATTGGGGCTTTTTCAGAGTTTAAAAGGACAAAATTCTAATGCGACAAACAAAACACATAAAGCTGTTAAGGGGAAACACATAGCAGTTTAAAGGCTCAAACATGCCTCCTCACTTAAAGAAGCCAATTGTCTAGCATGACTTCAAATATTGGTTATAGTCTGAATTAAATTTAAAGCATTAGTATAGGCTGATTTATCATATATTTCTCAGATGAGAAGTCCGAATTAGGCCTTGTCTAGTTGTAGTTTATCAAAGACTGACACAGTTAAATAATTACCTACTGGCTTGCCTAGGTGAAACTTATAGGCATGATATCTAACGATGTGGAAGTATACTAATTTTAAAGAAGGGTTACTGATTTTAGAAACAAATAAATTCTGTAGATATTAACGACATTACTACTAATTTTAGACTTGTAGACGAATCAAATTCAAACGGTTACTCCTATAGGCATGATTTCTAAGCGTTATTGATTTTAAAATGATTATCGGGATGCAAGAATCCTATAGGCATGGTATATAGGATGCAACTTTTATTATTTTAACCTATAGACTATTTGCCTAATATATATGCAGAAGTGCAGAAACGTACAGGCATGGTTTCTATATGCAGAATTGTAGAAACTTACAGACATGATTTCTATATGCAAAAGTGCAGAAACTTATAGGCATGGTTTATATATGCAGAAGTGCCAAAACATATAGACATGATTTCTATATGCAGAAGTGCAGAAACTTACAGACACGATTTCCATATGCCGATGCATAAGTGAAAAAGCATGCTGTGATTGCAGAGGTAAATACCTAAAGCATGATGTCTACCCGTATGCATTCATGAGTGACCCTTCTTTTTTTTATTAGAACCCTATAAGTTATTACAAAATATTACAGACCAAAATAAATCAGAAAAAGTAAAAATTACATCAGAAATTAAAGCTACAACCAACCAGCCCAATTCAGACTCAAGGTCTAACAATATGAGATAAGACAATTTTCAGGATCAGATTTCTAAAGCCTTTCTCTTATTTGGGATGTGTCAAAGTTCCCTAAGAGTCTCATATTGACTCCGGACAGTGCTTACAACCCAAATATATTACAGAATTAAGATAGTGCAGTGTGGAAGGGTCAGCCCTCAAATGTCCAAGTTTAGAGGGAATTCACGGTCCCAAAGCAAGGCCCATAGGAGGGGGTAGAACTTAGGGTCTAAGAGTAAGTGCAAGTGAATAGAGGGGAGAGTTAGGGAAGGCCATGGCAGGCTGGTGATCATGCCTAGCAATTAGGAGTGCTGGCACACCCCTGACCAGCCTGTTAGCCAAAGTTAGGAGTTAGGATCCATTGAGGATCAGGTTCAGACCTGGGCAGCAATATGGATACTACTAGGCCATGAGCCTTAACTCAAATACATAGAAGGGAGTGAGGGTATGGGGAATTCACAACAAACAGCAGATGCAAAGAGAAAGTAGCATATTCATTACAGAACATGAACAAAAAAGTAGACAGGAGTACAACAACTGTAAAGTAAACACATAGGGAAGAAGCTAAAACCAAAATTGAGACATACCAGTTTTAGAAAAATAAATAAGTGAAAGAAAAAGTCTTGTAAGCCAAATTGTAAGCAAATAGTACAAATGACCTCAGAAGAGAGTAGAGTATTAAAAGAGTATTGTAATTGAGAGTGTGAGAATATTGAATTTGAAGTGTTCAATAATCGATGTCTGAAAGTATAGAAGGGTCGTACCCTTTTATAGTGCAGCAAGAAAGTAAGAAAAGGTAAGGAAATATCATTGAAATCAATCTCCTTTTAATTAATGGATTCTGATTTTAAACGGGTAAAAGGTAATTAAGGAAAGAGTTGTTCACAAATATTTCCCAAAGCAGTACAATAAAGGGTGAATACATAGGAGTTATTTAAGGCAAAAGTCCAGTAGTACTTGGTTTATGAAAAATAAGGAAAGGAAATCAATCAAACAGCCAGTAAAATCAAAGTTACAGGTTTTTTACTCGAATGAACCAAGTCAGAAAAAGGGTAAAGAAAGGTTTAATTTAAAGGAAATCAGTAACAATCAATTAAACTCAAGGAATTCAGAATCAATTAGTAGTTGGCAAAACCCTTTTGAAAGAATAATTTCTCATATATAAAGCAAACAAATCAAACAAAAGGAGTCGTCATGTTACTTAGAAAAGAGTTGACATTGAAAGGTTCTGAATCATAAGCAAAAGGGGTACAAGTTCAGTTCGTAAACTCATAGTCTGAGAGTCCAGGGTCCCAAAGTGGAACCCTAACTCTAACACGAAATCAAAGTTTCCAAAGAAAACCCTAAATCCTAGGGTGTTAATTTGAATCAAAAGCAGAGATGAGAATATAGATAACAGGCTTAGAGGTCTCTTTCAAAGACTCATGAGAAACCAACATACATGATAGCAGGTTTGAAGCAACAGAGTAAAAGAAAAGTCGATTTAAGAGCATAAAAGAACTTGTTTAAGAAAAGTTCGAAATTTAAACGAGTTTAGAAGAGAACTTTTAAGAAACAGTAGTGAAACACGTTTAGCAAGAACACGAACAGACTCTAGTAGAGCAAACAAAATCAAAGAACTCACCAGAAAACACATATAGTAGAATAATACTGGAAAGTATAGCAAAGAGCATGTAGGAAAACATAGTAAAGATTAACATACGAATCTAGAATTAGAGGCACAGTAGAATACAAAGCACAGGAGTATCATGTATAATAGAAAATGAAAAACAGAAGAACAATATATGCGTAGTAAAAGAGAAACACACAAGCATGATATAGACAAACACACATAAAGAAAAGAAGAAGAAGAATCAGAAAAGATATTTTGAAAAAAAACTTTCAGAAACCCTAAATCGAAGACAAGCGATTTGAAAAGGAAAATTTGGGAAAAATACTTTAAATGTCCAGTAGAACACAAATACATCATAGATATAAGAAAATAAACAGAAAAAGAACCTCGAATAGCTTAGGGTTTCAGAGAAACCCCAGAAATGAGAAAGGCTTGGAAGAAAGTCAGATCCTGAGTCGAAGAGGTCAGGAAAGACTCATAATGCTTGAATATGCCGGTGCAAAGGCCAGAGAGGCCATGGAACCAAAGATTTGATAAGATCAGAAAGAGAACCATCGAGGTCAGACTTCAAAACCTTGAACACCCAAGGTCTAATGGTGGAGAAGGGTGAGTATAGATCATCCATGGTCTGAAAAGCCATGGATTCCGGTGAAAAGGCGGTGAAAAAGGTAAGAGGTGGGCTAGGGTTCCGAAGAACCTTGAGAGAATTTTGAGAGACGAAGGGATTTCAAAGGCGGCAGATTAGGTGAAATAGGGTATTAGGGTAGGTCGTTTGGGGTTAAAAACGGTAAGGGGGAATTATGGCCGGTGATTAAAATAATCAACGGCATGGATCAATAATAGGAACCGGGTAGATTTTAAATTGGGTCGGGGTCGGATAAAAAAGAAAATTGGGTTGGTCCAATTGGGGTTGGGATTGGGTCAATTTAAAGGCTAGAATTGAAATGAAATGGGGTTGTAATTGAAATGAAATGGGGCTAAATGTTAAATAGTCAATTTTTCCTTTTATTTTATAAAAAAATAGTAAAAATAATTTTAAAAGCAAATTGAAACTACTGAGCCAACTAATAATATATACATATTGATTTAAAAATGTTGAAACCAATTTTATATTTATAAAATGTTATTAATCTTAAAATAGCAATTATATGTAATTTAGCTTTAAAATGCCAAATAAATTCGTGAAAATATACAAAAATTACCTTAACTATATTTTGGTATAAATATGGAAATAAAATAAATTATTCACCAAAATTGATAATTTTGGAAGTAATTATTGGATTTTGTACTGCTAAAATAGACAATAAATTAATTTTAAAAATTAGAAAAATACCAAACACTTGGGCATGCTTATATATGCATATACATGTTATTTTAAAAGTATTTTATATATAAAAATATATAGGGAAAAATTGGCTATCAACAATTATTTGGCCAGCTGTTAGGTTCTATTTAGTATCTATGATGTTTGGGAAAATCATGTTTAGATTAAAGAAGAATTGAAGAGAGCACGATTTTAACTCTTAGGGGGACAGATTTATGGTTATGATAGGAATATACCTAGTCATAGTGCTTAATTAAATATCATATTCTTAATGTATTCTTAATAGATTGATTTCATAGGAATATAGACGTTAATCTATTTTGAATAGGCGAGTAATACTTCGGGAGAAGGCTATGAGAGAAATTATCGATTAATTAGAAACCATGAGCGAATTGTATGAGAGTGAGATTTAACTAGAACATAATAGGATTGGTGAATCGACCACAACCCTAGAATATTTATCTCTATTGAATGCATAACAATAATTTTACTGCTTAATAATTTAGTTATTACATAGAATTATAATTTAGTATAATCACATTCTTGAACTTGATTTTGGCTTGACTGAGTAACAATCTTGGTGATTTTAGTGAGTAGTTGATACAAGTCTATGTGGGTTCGACACTTGACTTATCATTTTATTACTTGTACGACCACGTATACTTGCACAAGGTCAGAAGCCAGGACCGACTTCAAAGATTTGACCCAGAACCTTAGAGAACATTTAATAGGATGTTGAGGGAAGCAAAGGACATGAATAATGTTCAGACACTTGTTCAATTTCCAGTGAATATGACAGAGGAGCAATACATGGTTGTTTAGGAGGTGGCGATGCCCAGCATTGCTAATGTCACCTCCAACATTGTGAAACCCAGAATCACTGGGCACTTTGATTTGAAACAAAGCATGATCCAGCTACTTCATGTGAATTGGTAGTTTATGGGTCTTCGACATGAGGATCCACAACAACATATCCTGAACTTCTTGGAGATTAGTGATACTTATATCACTAACGGGGTCACTCCAGAATATGTAAAGCTCACACTTTTTCCATTCTATCTATTTGGCGAAGCAAGGCGATGGCTGAAGGCAAAACCAGCTAATTCTATTACATCATGGAATGATCTAGCAATAAAATTTCTAGAAGGGTTCTTCCCTTCAGACAAAACTGCAAAGATCAAAAGTGAGATAGTCGCCTTTAAACAAAAAGTAGAGGAGTCTGTATACTTGGCTTGGGAGAGGTTCAAGGGGCTAATCAGAGATTGTCGCATCACAATCATACAAGAGAAGTATTAGCTCACACTTTCATAGAAGGGCTACATCCTGAAACTAAAATTATGGTAGATGCTGCAACTGGAGGTCAAGTGTTGGAGAAAAGCTTTGACGAGATATATGCATTACTGAAAAAATTCTCCAAAAGCAATCCCGATTAACAATGAGAAATGGGCAGACACATAGTTTTAAGGCCACCCTCTATGTTTCTTTAAAGATTGCAAAAAGTGAAGGATAATGTTGCGTATAAAAAGTTTATTGATATTTGGAAGCATGTGCAATTAACATTCCATTGGTAGACATCTTGCAAAAAGTTCCCAAATATGCTAAATACATCAAGGACATAGTGGCAAATAAAAGGAGGCTGACTGAGTTCAAAACTGTGGCACTCACTGAGGAATGTAGATCAAGAATTCAAAGAAATCTACCTTAGAAATTAAAGGATCCGGGTAGTTTCACTATCCAAATCTCTATTGGTAAGCATGCATTCAGGCGAGCTTTATGTGATCTTAGAGCGAGTATCAATTTGATGGTGCTATCTGTGTTCAGACAGTTGGGGTTGGGTGAACCACGCCCAACAACGGTAATCTTATAGTTGGTTGATCGCTCCCTTGCTCATCATAAAGGAGTGATTGAAGATGTGTTACTTCAAGTGGGTTCTTTCATATTCCTTGCTGATTTCATTATCTTGGACTACGAGCCTGATCAGGAAAGCGTCTATCGGGCTGAGCTATTATTGATATTTGTAAAGGAAAGATGACGATGAGAGAAGGTGATCGAGTGGAGGTATTCAATATTTATAAAGCACTCAAGTTTCCAGCCCACTATGAAGAGCTATCCATGATTTTGTGGTGGAAAGTGATGATATATCATTAGTGCCTTATATGAGCCCCGTAGATCCTCTTGAACGAGCTTTGATTGGGGATGAAGAAGACAATGAAGATGAAATGATGGGAGAAATTGAGCAAGTAATTGATATGTCCTACATTTATATTCATGGGTTTGGAAAATTTGAGGAGTTGGACAGGCCTGTCACTTTGACCCCTCCTAAGCCATCTATTGAAGAATCTCCAAAGTTAGAACTTAAGCCTATATCTGCACATCTACGTTATGATTATTTGGGGAACTTTGAGACATTTCCCGTGATTATCTCATCCATATTGACTAACACTCAAGAAGAAAAATTGCTCATAGTACTCCGCGAGCATAAAAGGGCTACTGGTTGGACTATTGCTGTCATCAAGGGAATCAATCCATCATTTTGCATGCATAAAATCTTCTTAGAAGATGGAAACCGCCCTAGTGTTGAGCAATAAAGGAGGTTAAATCCTATTATCAAAGAGGTCGTAAAGAAGTAATTAATCAAGTTGCTCGATACAGGTATCATCTTTCCTATTTCTGATAGCAACTGGGTAAGCCCAGTTCAATGTGTTGCCAAAAATGAGGGGATGATTGTGATTGAGAATGAGAAAATGAGCTAATTCTTACTCGTCTATGACGGGATGGAGAGTCTGCATTGATTATAGAAGGCTTAACAAAGAAACCCGCAAGGACACTTTCCACTTCCTTTCATTGACCAAGTGTTTGATAGATTAGCTGGGCATGAATACTATTGCTTCCTTGAAGGTTATTGGGGTCAGATTGTCATATGCCCAAAGGATCAGGAAATGACCACTTTTACTTGTCCTCATGGCACTTTTTCCTTCAAGAGAATGTCATTTGGTCTTTGTAATACACTAGCTACCTTCCAGAGATGCATGATGGCTATTTTCACTGATATGGTAGAAAATTTTGTGGAAGTTTTATGGATATTTTTCAGTCTTTGGGTCTTCATATGATGATTGCTTGAGGAATTTAAGCAAGGCGATGGCCCATTGTGAAGAAACAAATATGGTACTGAATTGAAAAAAGTGCCATTTTATGGTGTAGGAAGACATCGTGTTGGGTCACAGAGTGTCTAGGAGCGGCATTGAAGTTGATAATGCGAATGTGGAGGCGGTTGAAAAATTACCTCCACCTATGTCTGTGAAGGGTGTCCGAGGTTTTTGGGGATACGCGGGATTCGATTGGCGCTTTATTAAAAAAAATTCTAAAATTGCTACTCCTTTGTGCAGGTTGCTTGGAAACGATGTAACTTTCAATTTTGATGACATCTACCTCAAGGCATTTGATGAAATAAAAAATAAGTTTGTGTCTGCTCTCATTATTGCGGCACCAGATTGGTTATTATCATTTGAACTTCTATGTGTTGCAAGTGACCATGCTATTGGGGCAGTGCTAGGCTAGAGGAAAGACAAGGTATTTTATTTCATCTACTATGTGAGTAAGACTCTTGATGATGTACAGCTGAATTACATCACCACTGAAAATGAGTTGTTAGCTGTTGTGTGGGCCTTTGAGAAATTTTAGGCATACTTGGTGGGAACGAAAGTCATCATCCATGTTAATCATGTAGCAGTCAGGTATCTATTTACAAAAAGGAATCTCAGGCTAGAGTGATGCGCTGCATTTTTTTGTTGCAGGAATTTGATATAGAAATACGAGATCGAAAGAGGATAGAGAACCAAGTAGCTAACCATCTATCAAGGCTAGAAAATCATGACCACGTGGAGGAGGGATTGTCAAATTAAAGAAGTATTTCCTGATGAGCAACATTTTGCTATCACCCAAGACCCTCCCCCATGGTACGCAGACTATGTGAATTATCTTGTGAGTGGGGTACTTCCTCCTGAAATTGAATCTGAAGCTAGAAAGAGGTTTCTACATGATGTGAACTACTTTTGGGATGACCCATATTTGTACAAGTAGTGTGCTGATCAGTTGATGAGGAGATGCATTCTAGAAAAGGAGGTAGAATTAGTGTTGTATGATTACCATGCATCACCTTATGGGGGCTATCATGGAGGAGATAGAACAGCTGCAAAGGTATTGCAGTTCGGTTTATTTTGCCAACATTATTCAAATATATCCATGCATTTGTTAAGAAGTATGACAAGTGTTAGAGAATAGGAACAATCACTAGGAGGCATGAGATGCCTTTGAATAATATCCTAGAGGTTAAGATTTTTTATGTGTGGGGGATAGATTTTATGGGACCATTCCCATCGTCCAGAGGAAATAAATATATTTTGCTAGCAATTGACTACATGTCAAAATAGGTTGAGGCAATTGCATTTCCAACAAATGATGCCATGTGGTAGCTATATTTGTGAAAAAGAACATATTTTTGAGGTTTGGGACTCCAAATGCCTTAATTAGTTATGAGTGGACTCATTCTTGCAATCGGTTGTTGAATAATTTTCTAGCTAAATATGGAGTCCGTCATAGAGTTGCTACAGCATATCATCCTCAAAAAAGTAGGCAAGCTGAGGTGTCGAACATAGAAATAAAGCAAATCTTAGAGAATACGGTGAGTGTGAATAGAAAGATTTGGGCTGCAAAGTTAGATGATGCCTTGTGGGCGTATAGAACTGCATACAAAATGCCACTAGGGGTGTCACCTTATAATCTTGTATAAAGGAAGGCATGTCACTTGCCGGTTGAACTTGAACACAAAGCGTATTGGGTAATTAAGAAGTTGAATATGGACTTTGACGCTGCGGGTGAGAAAAGACTCTTGTAGTTGAATGAATTAGATGAGTTTGGGATGCACTCTTATGAAAATGCTAAGCTTTATAAAGAGAAGACTTAAAGATGGCATGACAAGCGTATCAAGCCATGTCACTTCGAGCCAGACCATCATGTATTATTGTTCAGTTCTAGGATTAGGTTATTTCCTGCGAAGTTAAAGTTAAGATGGTCAGGCTCTTTTGAGGTGGTGAGAGTCACTCCTTATGGTGAAATTGAGTTGCGAGCTTTAAATGGTGAAAGAAATCTTTTGGTGAATGGACATAGAGTTAAGTGTTGTTGGGGAGGAACAATTAATCGTGAGAAGACCAAAGTTATACTCATTGATGAGTAAATGAGGCCCTGCATCGTGCCACGACTTTAAATCAGGCGGTTATTGGGAGGCAACTCAATTTTTATTGCTTTCATAGTTAGCTTCTTAAATTTTTTTAGTTAGAGTAGAATAAAGTTTGCATTTTCTTTGTAGGCATATAAATTATAGGTTGAATAGTGTAGGACATGTAAATTGGGTATATAAATGGATTGAGGGATCGAGATGTTATATTCAAAAAAATCTCGAAAACAGCGCCCAGGCCAGCGCCTAACGCTACATGGGTGTTGAAAGCAGTTTACAAAAATCCCCCAGCGCTAGCGCTGAGTGCTGGGCTGGGGGTGGCCAGGTATTAATTTTTTATTTATTTATTATTTTTCATTTATTACGTAGATTAATAAACCATACCTATTAACCTAACTCATCTACCCATATACTCTCACATTAAAACCCACTTATTACCCATACCCATACCCAGCTCAACTTAACCCATAACCCAAATTCCAAAATCAAAACAAACAAATCAAACGCTACTCTCTCATCCTCTCTTGTTGCTTCTCCTGCGACTTATTCTTCTCCCCTCTCAAAATTTTCTCAAGTTTTACATTCTCCCGCGACTTATAAGAGTAGTAAACTAGAATTCCCTCTATTTCGTTAAAATTTGGAAGGGCCACCATGTTCCACCATTGTTAACTAGAATGCCCACAAGGTGTTTGTTAAAATGTTAAAAAGAAGATTTTGGTGTACAGGTAAAGTCTGAGTAACCGAGTATATTTGTGTATGAATTTAGGTTGTGGGGGTGATTTTACATGCATAGGAGCCTAGTGTCGGTGCAAACATGTTCCTACACCATCTATCTTATATAACATACGTTGTAGAATTTAGCTAATTTAGTGTAGTATAGTAGTTGTGGAAAGGTGATAACATATGCCTCTTGATTGCCTTGAGGTGAATTCATTAAGCCATGATCAATCGCTTATGTGTGCGAGCATTGATTAGTTCATTTTAGCTATTGTGTGGCATGGGAAAGTCTTCAGTACCCATAACTTTGGAGTGCAACACTTGACATTTTAGATCCTAATTGTGAAGTCTTGTACAATGTGCCTTCGGTTTTATGTGTGGGGTCATTTATGACTTGCGCGTCAACCTTAGGCATAATTCTTGGTGAGTTCTCACATTCATGCTTATTTGTGTTGCAGGATATTATAGCTCGTGATAGTTCTAGCAAAGGCAAGGGCATTGAAAAGTCCTCCATCATTTCCTCCACACCCAAAAATTGAAAGCAAGAAGATGGATCCTCGAGGAAAGCTAAGGACAAACAGGTTGTCGAAGGATCACAGCAGCCGCCATTGAGACCGAGGCCTCTCTTGGATTTGGTCAATGATGTGGCTATTAAATGGCATAGGGACTTCGTTCCATATGGATGGTACATCTCCGAGATGGGAATTAATACCAAGGCTTTAGAAAGAAACTTCCTAGAGGTACTTGGCCGGCAACGCATTGAATATGAACAAGTTCCTAGAATGCCCCGGGCTTGCAAATCTGAGCATGGTTCGGGAACTTTATGCCAACTGGTATATAGGATGGGGCGCTGCATGTATACCGGGGAAGAATGTGCCAATGGATAAAGAGCCTTTATGTGCTTATTTGGGGGTTGAGAATGCGGACCCGATGAGGCTCCAGAAATTTGTCAGAAGCCCAAAACACATGTTGATACGTCACACTCTTTGTGGCGTGGATTCAAATGCTAAGTGGACCAGGAAGCAAGGCGGCATTTACCTTTCTATGGTTCTCTCTGATTTCAACAAGACTGCTAAAGTGTGGTAGAATTTTGTGCAAGCCAGACTCATGCCAGTGGAGCACAACACCGACTACACTTTTGCTAGAGTATGTGTCATATTCTTTTTTATGACCGGCAAACCCATTAATGTGGATGAGATTATGCTTGATGAGATGGCCCGCACGAGATTTGGGCGATAAATTAAGAGGTTCTTCTTTGGCAGGCAACTTACTCACATAATATATGCTATTCCGAGGAGTGCCGGAGTACCCAGTATATGATGAGGTGGTGGAGGCTCCATCGGGATTTTGGACGTCACATCTCTGTTGGAGACATTGTCAAAACTCACTCCAGCAACAAGGATTGAACGAGATGAGAACTTCAATAGGTACTTCTATAACTCTTTGAGCTTACTCATGAGTAGGGATGGTATTTCAGATGAGGAGCGTATGCATTTACGCAATGACTTGTCGAGCACATCCAAGGAGATATTGGGGATTGCACCTGGGAGCCACATTCACTCGTCGGAGGATGCAAACTTTGTCAAGGGTTAATACACGGAGGACGAGGTTGGTGATGATATTACGGGGCCCATGGCGTTGGTGCCTCTAGGATTGGATGATGATGTTCCTAGAGCTGTTGATGGAGGGCACGCCGAGGAGGAGGACTCCGAATGACAGGGAGTTTTTTTCACCCTAATCTGTTTTATATTTTTATATACATCGGGGATCATGCATAGACTAAGTGTGGGATAGGAGGAATACTATGTGTGATGTAGTTGTATAGCTTGTATCAATTCATTTCTTTTATTAGTTTTAATATATTTCTTTAATTATTTTTATTTAGTCTGGTTTTAGTTTTTTTTTAAGTCTATTTTTAGTTTAGTTGCTTTAAACAAAAATTATATATATATATATATATATATATAAAATTAGAAAAATCTCAGATTTTTCCAACGATGGATCTTTTGGATAATTTTCTTGAGAGATTTTTTTCGGATAGTTTTGTAGTATTCCTTGGTTTTTCTTTGGGCGCCAGTTCTTTTCCAAGGATGTAGCTCGAACCGGGTACATTTTTTTAGGCATAGTTTAGGAAGAAACTGAGTTGCTCTGGGATACTCATTGACATGGTTGATGTTGGCACATTAGGCTATGACATACATTTTATCTTCCCGTGTATTTGGTTTGAATTGTGACATATAATAAAAGTAATAGCCTATTTTGTGGCTCATTTTCTCAATTGTTTGACTTGTATGCCACATAGTGCTGTAATATTGCTTAATTTTCCTCAATTATGTGTGCTTGATTGACTTGAGAGTTGAACAAAACCGTTGTGATTGAGCCATGTGCAATGTGTGTGAGGATTTCTGATCTTTTTTGCTATTCTGTGTAGTATAGAACTTGTCCCGTGTATTAATCGAAACGAAATTGTAAGTTATGCTAATTTAGGAGATGACGTAGGCGTTTCTTGCTTGGTTGTAGATGCGCTTATCACATAAAAATAGAATTTTTCGTTGCAAGCCCCTTTGAGCCTGTAGAATGTATGGAGTGCGGGAAGAAAAGAAAAACAAATTGCAAGAAAAGAAAAGAAAAAATTGATAGTGAAAGTATGTAGAAAATAACACACCTTTAATTCTTAAAAATTTGTACTAGTGGGAGTATAGAAGTGCTTCATGAAAGTAAGGGCTATGTTGCATATGGGTTGTGGCAAGTGAATTTGTTGAGAAAAATATGTGCTTGAATTGTGAATTTAGTGTATTAAAGTGCTTAGGAGGGTTAATGACTATTTCTAAATATACCATACCCCTCCCTTAGTCTACATTACAACCTTAAAATCCTAATTGATCCTAGATTTGGCTAGCTTAAATTAGTAAAGATATACACTAGGGGCAAGCTTATGGTACGATCAGGGGATGCATATGAAATCTTTGTGAGCGTGAGCGAATTTTGTTCAAATGTGTGATGTCCTTAATCTATATTCAAAAGCATATTTGAATGTGTGGACTAGTATATATTCCCTCTTTTGTTTGTTAGTAAGGGCACGTGATCGCATGAATGATTGGTGATGTTCTAAACTTTCTGAGTGAGTGCATGAATTGAGGGTGCTTAACGGTTACAAGTCGGCTTTTTAGGTTGGGTGGTGACAAATAGGTTATTGGAATTGATTGAATTGAAATGTTATACTTGGGCATGCTTAAACGGGAAGAATATAAAATTTTGTATGTTCATGCTTGTGTGCCGGTATTGATCATAGTTAAGGGTAGAGTCGATGGTTAAAATTTGATCTCCTCTATAATTGAGACTTGTACGTAATTGGCGTTTTATGTATATCTTTCTCACATCTTTTAAAAACTGGAATTCGTGTGCGCATTAATTAACTTATCCTATTTATGATAAATTTAAAAAATTGGCATTGACAATTTAAACACTAGATCTCGCAAAGGAATGATATGCTCAGTTAATAATAGGATAAATATGTTTTGTTTAATTGCAAGAAAAGAGAAGGCAACATCAAATGGAAGAAGACTAAGGGGTCGTTTGGTTCAAGACAAGGATTATCCCAGTATTATATTCTTAATATTATAATCCTGCCTCCTATATGAGATAGATAATCTCACAATTTTGGTATCAATAGATTAATAGACACATCAAACACTAAATAAATTTAATCCCAATGGAATAGTAAATTTAAAAGAATACGTTGGAGTGAGAAATGATGAAACAAGTAACACTTTTGCAAATCTAATAAGAGTTAAGTTCTGTTTCTTGTAATCACATAATAACATTTCAAGTTTGATGAATTTCAAAGTGAATATCATGGTCAATAATTAGTTTTGTGTTGTAACATAACAAATACAAATAAATAGCAAAACCATCAAAGGACGTGGTGCAGCGGATGTGTAGCAAATGAGGCTGCTTTGCTCTTAATTTGATGTCTCGAGTTCGAGCCGTGGGTATGAAAAAATTCTTCATATCCCAAAGCCCTAAGTTCCACTCTCCCGTCTCAAGAATCCCAAATAGGACCAAAGGCGGGAATTCCAGACTTTTTGCATGCATTAACCACATCTCTACTCCCTTCTGGATTACTAGTAACAATAACCACTTCAGCTCCCCATTTCTTGGCTGTCTCAACACTCATTTCTGATACATTTGGACGACCAAGTAAAGCTGTATCATGTATAATCACTTTCTCATTCGGATGTCCATTGATCATCTCTTTGATTTCCTTTCCAAAATTTTGTTCCACCCCTTTCGCCACCCAAAGAAAACACACATCAGCTGAACATGGTTGCAAAAGAAATGACAGAAAAACACAGATTCCTGAGCCAGTAGCTACCACCAAGACCTTGTTGTACATGTTTACTAAATACGGCAAGCCTGCAAAATGAACTTGTCGAACCCATAAATGGCTAGGAGGATTTGATACTAAAGATTTTGTGAAATCACCAACTGCACCTGCTAATATCATGTGTTCTTTTTTCCCATCCGAAATGATACCGAATGCATGCCATTCGGAGAAGGGTGAAGGACTAATCCTTCCTAAAATTCCAGGTTTGATTCCACCGTCGAACTTGATGATCGAAGCATGTCCAGATGGGGATGTGATCTTCACTGGAACACGTCTCACTGTTAACCATGGAATGATTATTAGCACTGTGATTGCCACTGTGAACCAGAATTCTTGTTGTTTTTTCAGTTTGGAACCAATCTCAGTCCTGTAAGATTTGGTTTCGGGATCAAAAGAAATTGTTAAGGTTATGAAAGCCCAAAGAAGTGCTAATGCTGTCCATCCAAGAAAACGATGAATTCTCTCGAATAAATTGTGATGGAGATGGCGGACGAGGGGAAATGCAGCCAATGAAGATAAGCAGAGAAGTGAAAGGATTGCAAAAGCAACGCCAATGATTTCAGTGGAAGTGTTTTCACTGTCATTCAGCGTAAGGATTAAGGCATAAACGAGCCATGCAATTGAAGAGATTGCACAACCGCTATGAATTCCACCAAGAGATTGAAGTAAAGATGTAACCATAGTCTTTATCCGAATAGGAACCCAAGACCATCCTAGACAATTCACTGCAAGCCAGAATACTACTCGCAGACATGCTTCACTACGACATAGTGTTAAAGCAAAAATATTCCCAATGGAAAACAAAACAGCTTTTCTTCTTGCATATGGGAAATTCCCAGTAGCAGCAAGAATCAAACAAGTAATGTTCACGACGAAAGAGAGAACGAACAATCGCTTGTAAACTGTAAACAAGCCTTGATCAAGAAGAATGACAGACAATCTTGACGAATTAGGTTTTTGCTTTTCGCGTTTGCTCAGTGTTTTCGGAGGAAGAAATGGCAATGGTGATGATGATCCCACTTGAATTTGCAATGGTGACCCTTCTTTTTCATAATAGCCTTCTTCAATGTCAGCTAGAGTAACATCATCATTATCATCGTCGTCGTCGTCCAAATCTATGACTAGGTCACAAAAATGGCTACTAGTGCGACTCATTGATCTTTGCATAAAAGATGAAGATGGAACAATCTTTTTGCTAAAACTATGAAACCAAAATCTTTTGCTACCTTGGGGAGATTCAGTTATTGTTTGTTTAGGGACAGAAAATGGATTTTCACGAGGCTGTATTTCAAATGCTACACCTCTGCAGCTTGCGAACTTCTCGAACTTTTCTGTGGTTTTCATTCTTTCTTTTTTTTCGCACAAAAGAGAAGAAGTTAAATGAAACTATAGAATGCTAAGGAAGATGAAGAACTCAAAGTGGAGATGTTGAGGAGAGTCTATGTATTTATAGACTAATTCATGGCTCCATTACGCATTTAAAATTCCTTCTCTTTTTTTTTTTTTTGGCTTTTTGTATGCTTCTAGTTTTATACTCCCTCCGTCCAATGTATGTTATTTAATTTGAATTTCGAGAGTCAAGCCTTTTAATTTTAAAAAATACGGGCAAAAAATTTTAAATTGTTTAAAATAAATATTATGTATTTGAAAATTATATAAAAGGTATTATAAATTATTATAATTAACAATTTAAAAAATTTAAAATGCATATGAAAAAATTGATCAAAGAAAAACTCATTTGATCGAAATCCGAACCGCATCACATGAATTGAGACAAAAGGTCTATATTTTTAGTCCAATTATCTTAAACATCAATACATGTGACGTTTTTTACCTTGTATAATATATTTGTCTTTTATGAATTTTATGTGTAAAGTCAGATATTTCTATAACATCTTTATATAACAACTATTGACTATAAAAATCACGTTTTATCCAAATCGATTTTTATGTTGTGTTATAATATATGTCCTCTTTAATAGATTTCACTATAACAACCAAAAAATATCAAAACGAACGAGACTGTTATAGAAAGGTTTGACTGTATTTTATCAAATGTCATATTCAAAGAATTTCTTGTAAGGAGTTTCTCCCTATGGATTATATACGTAATTTCCTTTATGGGTGCATTCCAAGTGATCGGCTACTTGAAATAACTATATATAAAGTATCAAATATTGGTTGGTATCGGCATTTCCTAATTTGGCTGTGTAAAAACCAATAAGACTTTTTGATGTTTGAAAACAACCCAAGAATCTTCTATATATCTTGTACGTTTTACACTTTAAAAAAATCTAGAAATAAGTTAAAAAAATCTTTTGTCCATAAATAACCAACCAACTATCTAAAAGTATTTAACTAAAAATTGAGTAAACCAAGTTAAAACTAATAGTCTTGGCTTAAAAAAATATATTAAAAAAAAATAGTCTTGACTAATTAGCAGCAGCTAAATCGAAATTTATATGTTTTTAGTTCACAATGTTAAGCCACATAGACATGTAGACTGTCAATTTCTTTTATTATTTATTTTTAAATTAGGAGTTAGTTAAATGTATCATACCTCTGCTAATTAGGAGAAGTAAGGAGATCTTTACTTCCAAAAAGTGGAGTAGAACTATAAGGGGTCGTTTGGTACAAAGGTGGCATAGACCAGGATATCCCATGGTATGGTATGGGATTAACTAATTATTAGGAAAATAATAATGTATTGCAACTCTTAAAATAATAGCCGAAAAATGTATATTTGTTTTGCATAATATATATATACATTCTATATGTTATACACAAAAATTATACACTTTTTGGCTATTGAATGTAAATAATTTCTACGCGGGCTAAAAATGATAATATCCCGTGCAATTTAACTATTGCTTCTTTTATATGGTAAAAATTGCACGGGACGCCCTATTTGGTCAGCCACATTTTACCTATACCCATTTTTTTTTTTAAACTTTCAAACTTGTACCCACTTTTTAAATAACTTTGGCTCCTTTTCTCCTCCGCCTTCTCCCAGTAATCTCCATATCTCTCCGAAACTTAACATTGATGTAACAATATCTCTCCTTACGTGACTTCACTCAATTCCTCATAAGCCTTCTTATTATACATAATTAAACATCTTAATGCTCTCTGTTTTTCTTTTTCATCTTCGGTGTTCATGTTGCATGTGTTATATAGATAGGACATGCATATTCTATGGAATTCTGTGCTATATACATAGACCGTTTATCAACGATAACGAAGATGCTCCAGAAAATAATTCCCAGAAAATAATTCCCAGAAAATAATTCCACTTTTTAAATAAATGTCTTTTGAACTTTCAAACAGTAAAGCTTCAGCTTTTTTGCCTGTGGCATCAGGTAGTTCCCCTTCCCCCTTACCCAAAAAATCGAAACTTCAGCGGTACATACTCTAAGGGGTCGTTTGGTTTGAATATGAGTTATACCGGTATAAGTTATACCGGTATAAGTTATAATAGGTATAAGTTATAATGAGATAAGTTATACCCGGTATAAGTTATAATGGGATTGTTGTTTATTCATTGTTTGGTATGTTGTATTAAGAATGACAATTGAATAATTTATAAGAGAAAGGTATAAGTTATACCGGTGCTAATTACCCCACCATCTGTGAGGTATAAGTTATACCGGTGTTAAAATTAACACCGGTATAACTTATACCTGATTTGCTAACCAAACAGAATATTAAGGTGGTATTAATTCTTATACCACCCTTATACCACCCTTATACCTCATACCAAACGACCCCTAAGTGTTTTAAAAACTTCAGCTCTAGAGCTGAAGATCGCCAGTTACAAACAAAAACTTCAGCTCTAGAGTTGAAGTTCGCCAATTACAAAATAACAGCTTCAGCTCTAGAGCTGAAGTTCGCCAGTTACAAACGTCAGTTATAAAACAAAAGTTTCAGCTCTAGAGATGAACTTCAGGCCCGGCTACTAGAATGTTGAAGTTTTACGTGATTGTCTTTGCTACTTCAGCCCCGTATGCTGAAGTTATGCGAAAAAACGGGTACGCTTGCAATTTTTTTTGCAAAGCAGACACAAGTTAAAACGTGACACAAAAAGCGGGTATAGATGCAAATGCCCCTTTTATATGGGATAACTAATCCTACCATTTAAGAGAAAGAGTTTTCCTGCAATTAGCTAATATCTATAATCAAACATGAAATAAATACCCCCTCCGTTTTAATTTATGTGAACCAGTTTGACTGGGCACGGAGTTTAAAAAAAGAGAGAAAGACTTTTGATCTTGTGGTGTAAAATGAGCACATATATTTTGTGTGGCTATAAATCATTGTGTAAAGGTAAATTGTTTCCAAATAAGAAAAGGGGTCATTCTTTTTGGCACGGACTAAAAAGGAAATAGGTTCACATAAATTGAAACGAAGGGAATATAATTTTAAATTTTATTCCGAGATTATTATCCTTATCCTAGTCCAAACGCCATATAGAGAGTTTGAATTGATCTTCCGATACATTTCTTTGTTACACTTCGTCAACCTTCTAGCAATATTTGTTTGAGTTTAATTTTAAGTTTAAGAGATAATTTCTTTTTCTTATGAAGATAAAGGATGGTCTTGCTTTTGCCAAGGGAAGCTTGATTGTTTAACCGTAAACGTTATAGTTGAATTTCTAACGTGATTTATCGACAAGCGAATTTGATCCGAAAATCGTAAAAAGATAATAAAACTAAGCTTTAACGGTTAAAATTAAAGAGGATAACAAGCCTGATTCCGAACTCTGCATTTCCGAGAGCAAAAGTGAAAATAACAAAGCGATGGTGAAATTGTTACTTTGAGAACTAAATAGTAGAGTATATGAGAGCAAAAAAATATAGCTTGTGCGTGTAGAATATTTTTTCTATCCTTACAATTGCTGTTGACCCCATTGATATATAGCTCTATCTAGGAAAATAAGATCCTAGAATCAAATCCCTCTTAAATGGGAATAAAAAAGATCATTAATGAATATATAACGGCAGACCTTGAATGTAAATATTCTGGCTGCTCATTTAATGTTAGGAACATTCCTTCACTGAATGTTTTTCCTATGGCAAATCCTTGAACTTCGATCGTTGAACATGTTTCCTTCGGAATTTATCCGGCACCGGCCAAATTCAAGTGGCTATTTGTGTATTTGACTTTTTTCCTTTTTTTTACTTTTTCAACTCAATGATATATAGGTAATAATGCAATAATTAACAAACCTCATTAAACTCGTAAACATTTTCCAAAAGTCAACTCAAAAAGATATGCAATTAACAAATATCATAGCTTCATAAACATATTCAAAACACTCAATTCAAGCATATATTAAATCAAATCCGCTGCGGACCATTCATTAAATTTGATCAAAGCATGATGATGACGTCCAAATTCACTAAAATGGACACGGTCGTATGTAATATAATTTATCCAATTATGAGTCGGGGTCAAATCCCACAGAGAACAATAAGGAATGTAAGAGAATTATCACTTGTTATGCAATGCAAAACACTTAGAATTGGTTTTTGGATTATATTTATATCTAAATGCGAAAATGTAAACTAACTTAGAAAGCAAGTAAAATGATCAATGGCCACAAGTATGGCTGCATCAGAAATTACACTCAAGTAACGATCCAATGTATCTCTCGATTTTACAAATATGAGCGAGTTTATGTTAATTAGTCAGGGGTTATAATTCTATATTAGCTTCTTCCGAAGACTAACAGACTTCCTAATTGGATTATCCCTAAAACAATTAACAGATTTAGCACTCCCGGATATGGCTACAAGTAGTTCAATCCTATCTCTAGGTAGAATCTATTAAATGAGGGTTAATGCTGTCACACCTCCTTTTTACGCTACTACACCCGGCGTAATAAAGGGAGTTTTTTCAATTAAAGGACTATCAGAACGGGATTTATTATTAAGATTTCAGAGTCGCCACTTGGGAGATTAACGGTATCCCAAGTCACCGGTTGAATCCCGAACCGAGGAAAAATATGACTCTGTTAACAGGCCGCGGACCAGAAATCCGAGTAAGGAATTCTGTTAACCCGGGAGAAGGTATTAGGCATTCCCGGGTTTCGTGGTTCAAGCACGGTCGCTCAACTGTTGTATTTGATTTTATCTGATTTCAAGACATGTTCTAGCTTATGTGCTTTTTAATTATAAACCGCTTTTATTATTATTTTAAGAGAATTGCAACGTCGTAAAAATGCGTCTCGAACCACGTCACATCAATGCACCCGTGGTTGTTGACACATTTCGACTACGTTGAGATTTGGATTTGGGTCACATAAATATGCACCCGAGTTTTAGGAAGGTAATTTTATTAAAGTGCGCGCTTAAAGAGACTAACGCGTTTTTATCTTTGGGGAAGGCCGTGAAATTTGCTAAACGGCCCATCCCGAAGTCTAAAAATTAATACAAGATTAACCAACTGAGGGCCGTGCAATTGTCATTTTTGTTTGGCACGGCACACCTCAAATTGTTTCAAAAAAAAAAGGAAAAAAGTGGCTATTTAAATACTAGCCCTATTTTATTTCAATTGCAACCCAAATCAACCCCCAATTAAATCCCAATTTCAATTTCAAATGGACCAGTCCAATCCCTAAATTACCCGCCCCTAACCCGTTTATTTTACCCGCCTGGCTTCCCCTTTTGATCCAGGCCGTTCATCATTTTGATGAACAACCACAATTCCCCCTTTCCTTTTTTAATTCACAAACACCCCTTAACCCTAATCACTTTCATTCATTCGCCGCCTCGGAAACCCCTCTCCTCTCTCAAACTCTCTCAAACATTCCCTAACCCTAGCCGCCTCTCACCATCTTCAACCTTGAAACCACCGGAATCCATGGCTTCTCAGGCCGTGAGAGTCTTAAAATCACCTCCCTTTGCTCTTACACACTTGATACCTGAAGATTCGAGGTCTGACCTCGAAGGTTTTCACCCAGACCTTTGCCTGCTTGAGGTTTCACGACCATCTCCGGCCTTGCTCCGGCATATCTCGGTCCTCTGAGCCTGATTCTAACTTCTCCGACTCAGATCGGTGACCTATCAAAGCCTTTCTCATTTCTAGGGTTCTATTTGATTTACCACAAATAGGAACAATGATAGGGTCCTTAATAGATTTACCACAAATAGGAACAATGAGGTTCGAGATTGGACTAAAAGTGTTTCAAGAATCCACCGATGAAGATGTGTTGAACATGGTATCTTATAAGGTTGTAATTTATTTTAGGAATCATAAAACATACTACAGATTATGGTGACACGATCAATCGTTGCTATGAAATCATTGGTTGGAACAATAAGGCATGAAGTTTAGATAGCATACCAGCAATAAAAATTATTTACGGAGTAATATTCAGGTACGTACCACCGATCGACTCCTGGAGTGTGGGGAAGATTGAATTATCAAGAGTGGGAATACTCTGACACCTTGTATGAGATAGGGGTTTCAAGATACATGCAGTTGAATTACACTCTTAACATTACTTGACACATAAAATCTATGCCACAAGCCCGTGAGGATGAAAATAAGTTGAACGCTTGTGAGATTATCATATTTCAGACAGCTTAACCCTTCCTGATAATTGATCATATACGAGGGAACTAAAGATACAACCAAACTTGTCTTTCAAATCGATATGCTCATAATATGTGCAAAAATCGGAAGGCATCTAATCTCATCCTTTTCTCAAGTAAAACCACATAGCTCGGACATCTAAATGTTGGGATGAAATCATGTACTAGTTAGAGGCGTTCTAATGGTTAACATGATGCTCCAGGGAGAAAGACAAATGATACTTTTATCCTCCCAGGGAGGTGTAATACCAAGGGTAGCAAAACTATTCTCACATGAAACTGATATAGTCAATTATTCTAGGAGTCGAGTGAGAATAAGGCCACGTAACCCATCCAATCCGACCCATTTAAGACTTTGGAAAGAGGGATGCACTTTGATTTGAAATCAGGGCAATTTTAGCCTGGGCTTAAAGGAAAGTCATTACTTCTGAAACCCATGAGACAAGCCCTAGTAGTCCTAGCAAATCAATAACAATGGCGAGAAGGTACTTAAAACCATTAGGAGTTGGTATAAAATAAGACCTCAAAGTGCCCACATGGATAAGTTCGAAAGAATGAGATGTTTTAATGCATTTATCTCGGAGAAGTAACCTGGGCTATCTAGTCACATGGACAAGTGGAGAAGGTAGATGATTGTTTAGGAAAAACTCTCATAAGAAGTGCGAGCAATATCTTGTTATCCTAACAAAAAGGAACATGTCCTCATCCTTAATACGACAAGACTTCCTCTTTGATGCCATGAAACATAAATAAATTCTACAATGAGAGTTATTATATGAAGTAGATAGTAGGGTAGCAAAACTAATGAGCACCATTTAGAACCAACGAGCATAAACCGAGTTGAAGACATTAGAATTCTGTAGGAAAGGAGAAATTTTCCCACTCTCAGGGCGCTTGTAAAGTACATAATAGTGAGGTTAATTAAATCATATCATATAGTTGGATAACTAGTCGAGACATTGAGATGATGTAGCATTAAAGATTGCGGGTAAACAACACATGATGCAAGACAAATCACAGAAGGTGAGGGAGCTTTATGGAAGTAACCTCTACATTGTAACCACTAGGAAGAGGGGTAATATAAAGCGATTACGAGAAGCTTTTTTTTTTTTTTAAAAGAAGATCTCTGTATAAAGTCACGTGATGTATAGCTCTATAATTAAAGAATTCAATTGTGTTTAGCAAGTCAACTTTATAATGAATCATTACAACACACTTCTATACAACCAACTATTACAAGCCATATGGAGAGATTCTATAAGACTTGACTGAGAGAAAGGTTTTCCCATACGAATGTGTTACTAGGTGTATTTCTCCTTGGCCAACCCAAAACCAAAAGGCGAGACTTAGACTAATAAGTAGATTTTTGGACTAGCACAAGTGTAGATAATCCATTATTGGAAAGAGATCATTCAATTTCGGCAATTGCGGTAGGCTATCAACCCTTGATGAATCTTGAGGTGATATGAGAACCCAATGAGATAGCATGGAATAATCGTAGAGGGTTTGCAGATGTTCATAGTAAGTTCTTCATGGATTTTTACTTGAGAAAGTTAACACATGTTGGAGGTGTAAAGAAAAGATAAACATTTGTTATGAGTTGGGCATGTCTCTGCTATATTAACTCACAACTGCAATATACGACCAGGCCACGAGCAACCTTAATACTAGTACAAAGTGAGCTACATACAGCGGGAGGTACCAAGTGGACACGAAAGTTATAGCAACACAATATTTTCCTATGACGGGGATGTGAGGATCCAAATTTTCAGAGAGACTTTATGTACACGGTGACCATTTCGATTTACATGCACTCCTGTGATAGGTGTTAAGGTATACCCTTATGTTACTAGGAAGTGAGAAGCTTCCATGATGATATTCGCAAGAGAGTAGATTGACTATTCAAACTATTTAATCCATATACACAACTGAGTAAAACAGTGACTCGAGAAGGATCACAA
>MU714229.1:6316-42423 GCA_026770625.1 Nicotiana glauca
AATTAAACTAAACTACTGTAAAATCCAACAGTCCGAGTCCATACAGTCCAGTTATACACGTTAATGACTCCTAATGAATACGAATACACTAATTCTATATTGATAAAAATAGAAATAATAGTAAACTAATAGAATCAGTGTAAACAACTTCATTTCTTCAAACTCGTGATTACATCCTCAAGTATTAGAAGTGTACCTGGAAGTAGGACAAAAATTGATGAGAAAACTAAGATGAAACAGGGATCAATAACCACAGCAACACAGCAATCAGTAAACACAACTTCGGCACCCAAATCCAAACCACGTAGGACACGAATCAACAGATAAAATGCCAAATGCAGGAGAATTTCAACTTGAAATTGTGTCGAAATCAATGGAACAGTGGTATTGTATTGTAGAATTTTAAGAATTTTTTTTTCTAAAATATGAAATTCGAAATTTGCAGAGATATAGAAGTGTTTTCAGATTACCAAAATTTCCAAAACTTATTCAAAGTGGCCTAATGAGGCCTATTTATAGAACAAAAATGGGAGGGAAATTTGAATTTTATATTCTCAGTTTCTACCCCACTCTTATGATTCATTTATCAGATAACTACACTTATTTTATTTAAAAATATACTAGAACCCCTTCTAGAGGTTTCTAGTGGCATCTTCCCTATTCCATAACCCTTAACTGTCTAAACTGCCCTTACTTGCTTTTAATTTTCACCCAATTGCCCTTTTGTTATGCCCACAATACCCTTTACCCTTTACATAATTACCCGTGAACCAAGCAGGATTCCCAAATATACCCTCACCCCTTTAGATTTATTACAGCGTACCTATTAACCTTCCCCAAATTAAACCCTGCCTTTTATCTTATTTACCTTTTAACCCCCCTGTATTAATCAGATACTCAGAAGTCAAAGTAAAAAAATCTTAACTGATTCACAAAATTAAACAAATACTCGTCACTTTTAACAGATAAAACCCAGATCAGAAACAAGTAATCAACTAATGATATTCAAAAGAGCACATAAATAGATATAGAATCTAATTAACAGAAAACAAGTTACTAATCAGGTTTTAGCAATTAAAAGACCCTAAAATCTAAGTACTGAAATTAAAACCTATGATTTTATCAAGAACTATTCAAAGAAGGGAGTCAGTAGTCATGCAATCATCAAAACTTAAGAGATTTAGATACTTAGATTTCTTTTTCCTTCTTTTATTTTTCTCTTCTTTCTTTCTTTCTTCTGTTTTTTCCTTTTCTTCATTTTTCTTGATTTTCCAGAACCTTTGAAACTTTGGATGTCGTTTCTTGGTGTTTTTGTTCTCCGGCAGACTTGTTGTGTCTCTTTTTTGTAGAAAAGATTCTTAAAACATGAGGCTAGGTATTCTGGGGATGTTCAGAGTGATTTTGGAGCGAAGGTGTTCACCGAAGTAGGGTTCCGACGACACCTTTTGAAAGATTCGAAGGTTTCTAGGCTTATTCGAAGAAAAAGGTTCAAAGGGGATGAAAGAGGAGGCAAAGGAGGTTCTATGGTGTTAATGGTGGGTTCTGAATCAAAAGTCGTGTTCGCCGAAGTAGGGTTCTGGCGACACCTTTTGAAATATTCGAAAGTTTCTAGGGGGTTTTCGAAGAAAGCTAGTTAGATGGGGTGAAAGAAGAGATGGAGGAGGCTTTATGGTGTTAAGGGTGGCTTCAGCAGTGATGGTAGTGTTCCCTACCGGTAGGTTTCCGACGGGTGATTGAGAGAGGAAGAAGGCGACTAAGGTTCGCTTATGAAGAAAGATAATGCAAAATGAAGGGGTGTAACGTTTTTTTTGTGTATTTAAAACCCTTTAAGGAAATGAGACGGTTGGATCTAATGAACCAATGCTCAGATTCATTTTCCTTCTTATACAACAACGTCCCATTTAAGTGATGGCCATCATTCCTGGCCATTTGATCAAAAGAATTCAACGGTATGGATTTACCTACACCTAAGTAGGTCGTTTTAGCTTGGACTGGGCAGACCGGGTGCCATTCATTTGGGCCTGGGGTACTTATTTGATTTTTTTAATCTAAAGTTGGTATATATCAAAGTTTATACATGAATGTTTAAAATTATCAAATACCAACATATTTTACTCTTGTAGTGAACTCAGCAGTTCAATTAACCCAAATTGGAAAGTATATTTGATTATCAACTGAATTCGATCGGAAATGGCAGTCAAATGGAGAGATGATAGAGATACGGAATTCGCGTGTCTTTATTATCTAATAGAAATGACAAAGACACGAAACTCGCGTGTCTCTATTATCTAATAGAGATGCTAGAGACACGGAACTAACGTGTTTCTACTATCTAATAGAGATGATAGAGACATAGAACTCGCGTGTCTCTATTATCTAATAGAGATGATAGAGACATGGAATTCGTGTGTCTCTTTTATCCAATAGAGATGATAGAGACACGGAACTCGCGTGTCTATATTATCTAATAGAGATGATAGAGACACGAAACCTGCGTGTCTCTATTTTGATGAGGCTCCAATATTAACAAGGTAAGGGTTGGGCTCGGGTAGATATCTTCTTGGCCTGGGTTGTTTGGATCCGTTTGAGCTTGGACAACTGAGGGTATTTTGAGCGCAAATTTGCATTATATTTTCTCTTTGTCTATTTTGATTCTTGTATTTTCACCTTCCTTTTGTATTGTATATATCTTTATTTGTATTTTGTATTTCGTCTATTATTTTTAAATTCTAAGAAATTATTTAAAATAAAAAATAAATGCAAAGACCATTTTTGTGATTTTCTTTAAATTTGCTCTAAAATAAATTGCTACCTAATTAATACTAAGAATAAAATAAAATCCTAAATGCATATTTTGTATTTTTAACATGAGTTATTATGCAACTAATCAATACGACAAAAATGCAACAAAATTCCTAAAAGTTGTAAAATTATTTAATTTGAAATATTTGGAATAATTTGCTTAGGGTAAAAATCATGTGCTCACAGTATGCATGTACCTGGCATTGGTGGCATTTCTGTACTTATTGGATGCAATCCATTTCCATGGTAATCCAAAAATATCCAGCTCTGAGTATTTTGTTGGCTAGAACAGAACCATTCATATAGGGTCCACAAGTTCCGGCATGCATTTCCTCGAGCAATCTGGAAGCTTCCTATACGTCAACACACTTTAACAACCCCATATTAGGAGTTCGTCTATATAGGGTCCCTCCACTTTGGAAGAAGTGATTGGATAGCCTCCTCAGAGTGCCTAGTGCCTTTTTGAATATGGTTTACCTGCTCTAGATATTCTCTTCTCGCCAAATATTCTTTGATGTTGTGGACCCAAGGTTTTCCATCCGTTTCTTCTTTAACATGAGCACAGTAAGCCGGTTGGTTATGGATTTTCACCGTGATGGGATCCATGAAATTCGTTTTGGATACTGTATCATTGATGATAAGGTGGCCAGTGCGTCTGCAAACTCGTTTTGAATTATGGGCACATGTTTGAATTCTATCTTTGTGAATATCTTCATCAACTCCTACACATGATACACGTATGGAAGTATCTTGGTGTTCTTCGTAGCTCATTCTCCTTGAACCTAATGTAGTAGAAGATCCAAATCACTAATTACCAGTAGCTCTTGTATATTCATATCGATGGCCAGATTAAGCCCCATGATGCAAGCCTCATATTCAGCCATATTGTTGGTCCATGGAAACCTAAGCTTCACGGATATAAGGTAATGTTGACCTATTTTTTATACCAAAACTGTTCCGATGCCCAGTCTTTTGAAGTTTGCAGCCCCATCGAAGAACATTCTCCAATCGTCGTAAGCTTCAGCAATGTCCTCTCTAACGAATGATACTTCTTCATCAAGAAAATAAATTTTCACGGGTTCGTATTCTCCTCCCACAGGATTTTCAGAAAGATGGCCTGTCAATGCCTGTCCTTTGAATGCCTTCTAGGTTACATGTACGATATCGAACTCACTTAACAGTATCTACCATTTAGCTAACTTCCCCGGAGGCATGGGCTTCTAAATGATATACTTCAGAGGCCCGTCTTGGATATGAGGTATGTGGTATAGGCACAGAAGTAATGCCTCAATTTCAGATCTTTCCAGGTCAAAGCACAGCTAGTGCATTCCAGCAGAGAATATCGTGCTTCAAAAGGTGTGAACTTCTTACTTACGTAGTATATGGCTTGTTCCATTCTTTCTATCTCATCATGTTGTCTCAAAAGACATCTGAAACGTCCATCTAATACGAACAAATAAAGTAGCAAAGGTCTCTCAGGTTCTGGCGGGACTAGGACTGGTGGTGCAGATAGGTATTCCTTTATTTTGTCAAAAGCTTTCTGACAATCTTCGGTCCAATTCATTTTAGCATCTTTCCTTAACACTTTGAAGATGGGTTCGCATATAACTATGGACTGTGCTATGAAACAACTAATGTAGTTGAGGCATCCTAGAAAGCTCGTCACGTCCTTCTTTCTCTTTGGTTGTGGTAACTCTTGAATAGCCTTCACTTTGGATGGGTCCAACTAAATTCCTTAGCGGCTGACAATGAATCCCAACACCTTTCTTGCGGGAACCCCGAATGCAAAATTTTTGGGATTAAATTTTAGATTATACCTCTTTAGCCTATCAAAGAACTTTTTTAAATCTGCTATGTGATCTCCAGCCCTCTTGGACTTGATGATGATGTTGTAAACATACACCTCTATTTCTTTGGGTATAATATCATGGAAGATAGTTGTCATGGCTCTCATGTAACTAGCCCCAACATTCTTGAGACCGAATGGCATCATCTTGTAGTAGTATACTCCCCATGGTGTGATGAAGGCTATTTTCTCCGCATTCTCTTCATCCATCTAGATCTGGTGATAACCCGCAAATAAATCTACAAAGGATTGGAGTTCATGCTTGGTGCAGTTGTCAATCAGGATGTGTATATTTGGTAGTGGAAAATTGTCCTTGGGGCTTGCTCTATTTAAATATCGATAGTCAACACTTACCCTATCTTTCCTATCTTTCTTCAGAATTGGTACAATGTTGGCTCACCAGGTTGGGTAATCAACAACTCCGAGGACTTTAGCTTTGATTTTCTTAGTGACTTCCATCTTGATTTTAAGGCTCATATTTGGTTTGAACTTTCTGAGTTTCTTCTTTACTAGCGGACACATTGTATTGGTAGGCAACCTGTGAGCCACTATGGATGTGCTCAGACCGGTTATGTCATCATATGACCATGCAAAGATATCCTCATACTCCTTTAGTAAATGAATGTATTCTTCCTTCTCTTACGACAATAAGTTAATGCTTACGCTAGTTTCCTTGAAAGTTTTGGCATCTCCTAAATTTATTGCTTCGGTCTTGACCAGGTTGGACTTAGGTTTATTCTCAAAGTTCTTAACCTCCCTGACAATTTCCTCAGGTATTTCATCTTCTTCTTCTTTTTCACTATCCTTATGCTGCGTTGTGTCATTACATGTCACAGTCATCGGTTCATCCAGAAAAGTAATAATAGCACTATACAAAGAAAAATGTGAAATATAATAATGAACAATAAATAACAATGCTTTGAAAACAAGGTAAGGTAAGGTAAGGTAAGGCAAGGTTTACCCCGGTTTGTGTTATATGGGTAACAATACCGGTGTTATTGTCGCCCTTATTTGTAATTTTCTAATTGTAATATTTTCTTTTCTTTTATTAATAAAAAATTAGCCCTAGGCGCTTGCCTAGCGGATTGCCAAAAAAAAGTACGACTCGATAAATCGAGCAATTTTTTTGAAACAAAATGCGTCTTTAAATTAAAATTACTAAAAACATCTGAAATGCCTAGCAAGGCTATATAAATAAATTAGTCTAAATACCAAGCTACCTAGGGACTCGGTGAGCCCAGATGGTGTGGCAGTCCAATTCCTGAGAACAACTCCCTTCTCCACAATCTGAATGGTAAGGCCTTCTTCCTCCTCCTCCTCATCAATTATTACACAACAATCCATATCCCTGTCTTATAGGAACATGTTCCTTAGCCTAGCCAAAGCTTCTTCCTCTACAGATCCCCATATTGTATCGGCCTGATGAAAAATATTACCCAGATGTGGCAGTTGTTGCTCGAGTGGGTAATAAGGACCAAGCCATGGAGGTGACCAATCATCAAATTCTTGCCATGTATTCTGATACTCGAGCCCGAACATTGTGCCATGACGTCTCAATTGTATCGGTTTAGTAGTGCCATGGAGATTCAACCTAACCCTTTGTCGAGTTCATACCCAGACCATGCTAGTATACTTTCTATTTTGTTACTCCACCATTTATCTTTCTCAACTCCATTAAAATGTTCAATGTGGTGATAATTTTCCCCTCCTAGCTTTCTTCTATTCTTAATAACCGGGATAGTTTGACTTGTGTTAATGGGGTTACTACCATATTCGTGAATAATCACCTGCTGATAGTTCCATTCGAAATTTATAGCCTGGTGTTGTGTGGAAGCCACAACCCCAACGACATGTATCCAAGGTCGACCCAATAGAAGATTTTATATAGCTGATATGTCAAGTGCATGGAATTCAACATCGAACCAAGTCGGCTCCATCAGCAGTCAAAGGTTAATCTCCCAGTCGTGGCCCTTTGAAACCCATCAAAGGTTTGATGTTCATACTTCCGATCCATATCTCATGGAAATATTTTCCCAGCCTTTTTAGAGTAGTCAATGGGCAAATGTTGAGGCTTGAACCTCCATCTATTAAGACCCCGACAATGAATTTGTCTTCAAAATGTAACGCAATATGCAATGCCCCTTCAAGCGATAATTCATCCTCGTGGAAGGTGATCTTATAACTCTCCAGCACTTGCCCTGCCATGTTCACCATTTCTCTATATGTGATATTGTTGGGCACATAAGCTTTATTTAACAGTTTCATCAATGCATTCTTATGCGCCTCTGAATTTTACAATAATGATAAGATGGATATCTGGGCGGGGGTCTTGTTTAAATGATCAACGACAGAGTATTCCCTCGGCTGTACTTTCCTTCGAAGATCATCCGGTATCATTTCAATGATTGGTTGCTTGGTAGTAGCCTCCATTCTTGATCCTCCCAAATGTTTTGGTGGATAGATCCTTTCGGTTCTGGTCATTCCCTGGGCGACATTAGATTCTTCCATTTTTGCTTTTCCCTTTCGCCTAGATTCGACAACGTAATCCTAAGGTATGGCATTGGAATTAAAAGGAGGGGTGGTTGCGACTATCACTGTGGAAGGTGTGGCCACTTCTAACTCAAATGGAATGGGTGTGGCTACAAGTGGAGCTACCTCTACCTCAAATGGAACTAATGTGGTTATCTCATCCTCGAATGACAGCTATATCTATACCACAATAGGAGTGAGTGTGACTGTAAGTTTAAAGTCATCGCCTTCGCGAATAAGCCCGATTGACCCCTTAGAATCCCATTCTTCATCCGTCTCTATCACATGTACCCCATCTCCCCTATGATCTAGGAAAGGATTGTAGCGGACGTTGGATGTAGCTTTCTTCACCTGTATGACCTTGTTATCTATCAATGTCTGGATCTTATCTTTCAATGTTCTCATCAACGATGTGCCCCTAATGATATGCACATGTTTTGTTTGGTTTCAACCATTAAGATTAATTCTCTATTTCCACAGCGGGAATAGGGATGACATAACCAACAACCTTCAATTTTTCGTATAGATGGCCGATAGGTTCAACAATAGCATTGTATGGTTGGTTTGCAATTAAAATTAGGTCTGGGTTTCTATTAATTTGGATGAGTTGGAGGTGAATGATAGTAGGCTGGATGGGTGTTATAAGTGTGATAGGCAGTGGTGGGTTGGGAATATTTGGGAGGTGAGGGTTGGTATGTAGGTGGAGATTTCGGACCCTGGGCCACCATCACTACCACTATTTCTTTCTTCTTTGATATACCCTTTGATGGTCCTGCTTTGTTCGTGGCCTTCAGTGCCTCAAAATTTGTCAACATCCTGCTTTTGATACCCTCTTCAATCCTTTCTTCGAGTTTGATGATATCAGAGAATTGAGATTCTCAATGACAATTAGCCTTTCATAATACAGTGGGTCTTGTGCCCTGACAAAGAACTTGTTCACATGTTCCTCGTCCAATACGGATCTGACCTTGGCTACTTCTGGCCTCCATCGAGTAGCATACTCGCGGAAAGTCTCAGTTGGCTTCTTCTTTAGGTTCTAGATATAGAAGACATCTAGTGCATTATCTGTATTTAACCTGAACCGATCCATAAATTCTAATGCCATGCTCACCTAATTGGACTACTTCTTAAGGTTCTAGCTTATGTATCAGGACATGGAATCTCCTGTAAGACTTCACATGAAGAGCTTCATTCGGATCCTTTCATATTTTCCAACCCCCACGAGCTTGTCATAATAAGTTCTTAAATGAACCTTGGGATCACCTGTTCCGTTGAACATATCTAATTTGGGAGTTTTGTAACCCTCCGGTAGTTCTACGTCTGACTGTGTGCATAAATCCTCATAATTCAAATTTTCTATCCCTTTACCTCCTTCAACACCCCGAAGTCGACTTGTCAATTTCTTGAGCTCCTTGGCCATGTTCTTGATGAGCAGGTCCTTCTTATCGGATTTTGGTGTATAAGAGATTGGTTGAGTAGAGTGAGGTATGCTTTCCATGTATATGGGATTGTTTTGGTGAGTGCTAGGGATTTGGGTGTAGTGGTGGTCGTTGATTGGGTTTTGAGGATTGAGAATAGGTTGCGATGTGTTTGAGGAGTGTGATAGGTAGTTGTTTGTGGGTACTGGGTTGGTTGATGATGGTGTTGTAGAGGAGTTAGTATGGGTAAAGGGTTGGGGTTTTGAGGTGGAGTTGTATATTAATGTGGTGCGTGAGGAATTTGTGGATGTTGATTAGCGTATTTTGAGGAGGCGCTGGATTTTTAGCATTTTGTTGGTTAACGTTTGGGACGCTCAAAGTGAGTGAGAAGTTTGCTAAGTTGCGGACCTGCTCAAGTTCTCCTTGTAACTTCAGTATCTTTTGTTCCAATCGCAAAACCAGGTCATTCTGGGCTGATGTACTTCGACCGTATGAAGTTTCTGCATTCTCAGCATTTTCTTTTCGTATACCACTCAAGTCATAAATCTTAGATTTTCCTCTGCTTTTTGGATCACTCAGAGAGGAAGATGTGGAGGACATCTAGATTTAGTGTGATATGCTGATGATGCTAGTATGTGCGAACCAACCTTAAGAGATGGGAATAATAATAAAAATAATGAAAAACAAAAGGTAAACAAGTTAGGGATATCTAAAATTCTTATAATATTTAAAAACATATTGCGCTAATGTAAATTCGCATCCTAATTTGGGAGCCTCGGTGTGCCTGAGGAAGGCCTAGGGACATGTTTATTTGGAGTATTTTAGTGCCAATAATTGACTCATTTCATTAATGTAAAAACAGATGAATCTAAAAAAACACTAAATTGGATAAGTCACTGATGGCACTTGGCCTTACTACATTTTGAAAAAGCAAATAAACCTAATCTACTTGGCCACGAAAGGACCATCCCCAAGCTGGATGCTCTTGTCGATCAAATCCCCTAGTTCACGCAGGTTCAACAGTAGGTATGCCCGGCTATGTATTCTTCAGCCACTCTAGGTCATCATTCTTCTTTAATCCCACCATCTTTAGAAACACATTAGTAGTGCGATTTTCCGAAGCCAGTAAACTAGTACTATCCCAAGGTAGCCCAGCGAATCTCCCTATTTCTTCCAAGAGAGAGATCATTTCTATGTCTCCAAAGTGCCATGGCCCTTTCTTTGTCCCAAAACATTGTAGCTGCTTTGATTAATATGTTGTTTTGCTGAAGGTTCAATAAAGAAGGCAAATTTCTCAAGACCCTTTTCATGTGATTCTTATCACTTGTCGGAAGATCCTCCCACCAATCTTGCAATAGTGATGGTATGTTATGGACCATTTCAAACTTGGGGACTTTGTGCCTCATTTTCTACAAAACTAATATAGTTAGGCCATTTTCCTTTCCAGATTCGACTATTTATGCAACAATGATTAGCATATTGACACTTTTCCTCCAAAATTAATGCACACAACTGTTGTTGCGTCTATTGGGATTACGAAAAAACCGATGGACTTTTGGACGAGGCTTGTCTTAAAGGGTTATTATGTCGACAACATATTAACTCGGTTAGGTTTAACCATGATGCATGTACAATTAATCAGGGTAAGGTTTCTATAGAGTTCTAGACTAATACCCTCAAGTAGACAACGTGAGAGGGAAAGGCATATAACTGTTGACTGTACCATTGATAGACTAGTTTTACCGCAAATACGTCTTTTTAAATTTAAAGGGGGATATATAGGAATAGCGCAAACACTCATAAAGCGTTGCTATAGTATTGATTACGCACGAGTGGAATATAATGTTGAGCATGATTTATGCAATAATAAATAGCATGTTGTCATGTATTTGCACGTTGAAAATGATAAATGCAGTATTTAATAATTGAAAGACAGTTAAGAAAGAAAACAAGGAGACAAGTTAGTTTCAGTAGTAAAGGAAATCATGAATCTTTTTAAAACAATAGGCAATTAATTCTAGATAATGGAAGAAGGGGAAATGGTGCACATGTATTAACAGAATAAAGCATGCTTGAGACTAATTAACAACAAAAAGTTAATTATGGTAAGAGCCTAAAATATCCCAGCAGAGTCGCCATAGTATCGCGCCCCCTTTTTCTTCGCGGAGTCCGTGTTTCAACATTTCTTTGCGACAACTCTTTTTTTAATTTTAGTAATTAGGTATAACATTTGAAGAGTTGCCACCTAACGAATATAAGGTGTGTTAGGGCACCTAGAACAATTAACTTATAAACTGGTTTACGTTGCTAGAGATTGGGAAAGGGCTCGAAATTACCTTGACGGGAAGATGTTAGGAACCACTCAAGGTCCACAACGATGGGTACCGGCCAAACTCGAATTAGATGAATTAGTCTTATAAGAAAACAAAGAAATTTGGCAACTAGATATTACGTTTAAAACAAGGGGGAAAGTGGGTGTTAGGTTTTTTAGCCTATAGGATCACTTCTGTGCAATACTTGGTAATCGTCCCCAAGTTGGGGTGCTATACATCACATTAGCGCACAGGTCATCATATCCTTTACTACCCGATTACCCTCCCCTTAATTATTGTTACCTAAGCATTCTAGTAGCATCCAGTACGTGCCTTACGCGTGCATTACCTGTCCCATGCCTGTGGCACTGGAGGTTTTTAGGACCTCTACTTAAGGAAGTTCTGGACTCACTTATGTTGTTTTAAAAGGAGAAAACTAAGCGACAGACAAAAGTAAAATAGGACTATCACATGAAGACGCAATTAAGGGCTTATATTTACCTCCACAAATAAACAAACAATTGCACGCCTCAAATAATCAATTTCAAACGAGTTAGAGTCCTATAGCAGGATATCTAGATAAGCACAAAATATTAGACAATTTGATTAAGGCGAGGCAGTGAAAACCTAATCATTTTTGCCTACTGATTTTATCTATTCCTGAATCTGGGCAAGTTTCAAGCAAACCAACATAGTTTTAGACCCAGAATTTGATTGACCTATAGGCTTGCCTAAGTGATGATTGGGCAGAACCCTATTGGCATGATATCTAAGCTTTAAACTAGACGCTTAGTCTCAACAAGCAGATATTATGTTTAACTCCTATAGGCATGGTTTCTAAGTGCTAAAAATATGATGAAAACCTATGGGCATAATATCAAAATGCAAGAACTAATTTTAAAACCCTATAGGCGTGGTATCTAAATGTAGGAACTAATTTAAAACTCTATAGGCATGGTATCTAAATGCAAGAACTAATTTTAAAACCCTATAAGTATGGTATATAAATACAGGATCTGATTTTGACACTTATTTTCATAAATGACTAAGTGTCAAGACTAATTTTTATATGTGTTTCCTACAGGCATGATTTCTAGGCGAGCACACCATCAATCAATTGCCAAGCATATATCAACAAGGAAATTCCTAGAAACATTATTTCTAATGCACGTATGAAGGTTTGAAGACATGATTATCAATGCAAAATTGAGTAACGACTTATAAGCAAGTTTTCTAATGACGTGAAGGATGAAAATTCAGGATTTAAGGAGTTAGATGAGTCCTAAAGGCATGGTTTCTAATGCACATAAGTAAACAAATATCACAGCCACCTATAGGCATTATTTCTACCCGTTCCCAACACAACATATATAAGAATCCATCCCAGTTTTACTAATAACCCCAATATCTATTTTACAAGGAATTATTATTACAAGACAAATATAAATACATTACAAAATGAAAATGCAGTACTATAGGGAGCATGGATAGGCCCGAAAGTAAACCTGGAAGCCAGGCCTTTAACCGAGTCTGAAACATGCCAATATTCTCATAGTATACCCAATGGTCTTCTAGTGTGTCAAAGTTCTCAAGGGCTTCAGGGACCCTAGAAATGCTCACACTAGAAACTTTTAAAGAAATATTTTTGTGACCATGTTTTAGAGAGCCAGCCCTAGTGTGTCAAAGTTCAGAGGAGTCTCATGGTCTCTTATGAAGTGCTCACACTAAAGGGGCAGGACCCTATATGTTCTAAGAGTAGGTGTTGAAAGTAGCTTGGATTTTTTGGGGTAAATAGGAACAAACAAAGTCATTTCAACACTTGGGATTCAAAGAATGATTCTAGCAATCAAACCATAGAGAGAAACATGATCACAATCACTTCAAGCACAGTTTCACATTCACTAGATTAAACTTAGTTCATTAATGACTACTAGATGGGCATATGGCCATATATTAAACAAAGAAATGGCATGTTGGAATCAGATTACCAATCAGACAGTCATATATGAAGGGCAATAGGGGTTGGGAGCATGGAAATCATTAATCAGAAGTCTATTATGGATGAATACTTAAAACAAGACAGAAAGAACATGCAGGCTAGGAAATAAGTAGACATAGGTCTAATTTACATATAAGAAAACATGTAGATATGTTGAAACCAACACATAGGTCTAGTTAACAGCAGTAGACATGCTGACATACTAAAAACAGAAATCATCTAGGTCTCATCACATGTAAGTAGGCATGCTGATCAAAAGTAACATGAAGCACATAAGTCTAATTAGATAGAAATAGACATGCTGAAAGAAGGAAACACACAAGTTTAATCACCTAGAAATAGACATGCTAAAAACAAGAAGCATACAAGTTTAATCACATAGAACATAAAAGATGGAATGGAGACATACCGGTTAAGAGATAGAAAGAGGAAAGTAAAGCAAACTGGATCCAAGGGTTTAACCTTGGCTTTCAGCCAGCTAGATAGTGCGACAAACAAAGAGTATGGAGATTGTGGTGGATGATAAGAGCAAGAACTTTGTGTATTACTCTCTGTATGTGTGCGTATGTGTTTAGAATCAGAATGTGGCTTATATATAATATAGTAGAGTAAAGTAAATAAGGTAAATAAGGTTAAAAGTTTACAAATAAGGCAAAAAGAACATTTAGCCAGTCAATTAGGCTTAATAAGACCAATCAATAGGCAGAATCATGGGGTTACGTTCAAAATTAACACAGAATTGAGGTTTAAATAAGGTAACTGATAAGTTTTATATACAAATTAGAGTTAGAACACTAAAAATCCAGGAAGTAACTGGGCAATTAGTCACACAAGTAAGGTAAACAAGTAAATTAGGGACCAATCCGGGGTTGGCAAGACAATATGCCCATAAATTAAGCTTAGTAGGAACAATTAAGGCAAGTAGTGCCAGTTAGGCGTCCTAAAATAAGGAAAGAAGACGAAATTACAGTAAGCAATCACCTCAGTAAAACAAAGCATTTTCAAATCCTTGACAGTTTAGATAATCAATAAATTACTCAAGAATAACGGGAAAATATTGAACCTAACAATGAAGTGATCAAACAAACTAAAGACTGGAATGTAGTCTTGGAAGAATCATTAAAAAGGATAATCAAACACATAGAAGTCTTTTAGAAATGTTTTGCAGAAATAGAACAAAGTGAACCCCTAGTTCTTAGAGAATATTAGGATTGATTAACAATAAAGAAAACAAAAGATCTTTAAAGAAAATGCTATAGAAACTCAAAATCGTTTTGAGTCTACAAAGATATGAACGACAAATAATAAGGAAGCAAAACCCTAATCTAGAGGGATGTTAAATCGATTAACGATAAAGAGAAATAAGAGATTTTTAAAGAGAACTACTGGATAAACTCAAAATTGCTCTAGACCTACAAGGTTCTGAACAGATTCAAGTTGAAAAGATTAGGGTTTTTTGAGAAAAGGGGGTGGGGTAAAGGAAAAATCTAACCACAACCACAAAATTAACAATACTCACAAACATTGATGAACATAAACAAAGAGCCTAGGTTGACTCTGAGTCAGATCTCTTCGACCTTCCCTCAGACAACAGCAAGAATCGAACGACTAGTAGAGGTAGGAGGCTAGATACGGTATCTAAACACCAAATAACCCCATATCTGGTCAGGGATAAAAGGGGTTGGAGAGATTTTTTGCTGTGACAATGCTTCTAGGGTTTGGGTGTCTAAAAGAGAAGAGACGACGAGAGCATTTGGGGGCGACGGTCTCTGGAGAATGGGTAGGGTTTTGGGGGTCATTTGGATTGAAAATGGAAAAAAAAAAACATGGACCGTGGATCTCAGAGATCAACATCCACGATTAGAGAAGGTTTGGGTCGGGTAGTGGTTATTTAATTTGGGTTGGGGAGGATTGGGATTATAGTTTAATTTGAATTGGGCTGGGGCGGTCCGAATCTTGATATAATTAAGGGGCTATTTTTTAAATAATCAATTTATCAGTAAAATAATTTGTAAAAATTTCTAATTAAACGATAAAAGTAATTTTTTTTTTGCATGAAGATGATTTAAAATAATTACTTAGTATGATAAAAATATAAAAGGTTATTTGCTTGGAAAATAATGTATTTATGCACGTATGAGATATTATTGCAATTATAATCCTAACATGTACATATGCCTATTCATAAATTAATCACAACTTAGTATAAATCTAAAATGATAAAGTTAGGCAAAACAAATTATCATAAAATCATTTGTAATTATTTATATGCTAAAATGCAAGAATAAATTTATTAAAATCCTTTTCAAACTATAGGAAAATTATGAAAAAGTACTGGTTGATGTGCATGCTTTATTTTGAAAGTGGACATGCATTTTAAAAATATATGAGGGAAAAATTGGGTATCAACAGCTGCCCTTCTTTATCCGGGAAGGATGAAAAAGTTTTATAGTTATGTCTAGAACCTCTAGAACGGTACCTCAGAAAGAGGAGGCCACTTCTTTATCACTCCCGTCTAAGGGAAAACCAAAAGTACATCTCACTATCGAACAATGTACCCTTGCCCAATTCGATATTATCTCTGATTTTTCCATCAAAAATCCCCCTTCTACGTCGGGCCGATGTGAGCATGTATCTCGGTATATCATCGCAGTGACCGATACGAATAGATTGAAGAAGGACTGCTTACTGGGGAAGGCGGTGCTAGTAGAGATTCCCAATCCTGAGGAAACCATAGTAGACCACAAGGCTGGCTTCCTCAGCGTATATACACACCCCTTTACTCTAGGTCCCGTAGATTCTTCAGATCCTTCTTCCCCTTTGATAGATCCGGTGATTATCGACTCTTGTCATGAGTACCGAGTGAGACATGGTCAGATCTATTTTTCTTTTTGGAGGATCATTTACATGCTCCAATATTTTTCCAGTCGAGTCGAGGGTATGACCTTTACCCTCAATCACTTGGTCAGATTATATAGCTCTCCACTCTTCCTGGGTTTGATTAAGCTTCATTCTTGATCTCTGAGGCTGTTCTTTTTGACCATCGATGAGGACAAGGACTAGGAGTGGATAAGCCATTTTGTTAGAGTAAAGACATCAGACATCATCCTAGCTGATATGATGTCGTTCCCAGAGGAATGGAACATGAATCGTAAGTGTTCTCTCCTTGGGTATGTTTTATTGCTCATTCTTTCCCCTTCTTAAATTATCTTCTTTTGACTATGCAGCCGCGGTTTAGTACCCCGTCGCGGTTCAGAACCTTTCGGGGTGGATCAGAGAGCTAGAATCCACTGATTCTTATAACAAGCATGTTTGAAGTGATTTGGACAAGACGCGGTGGCAGGCTAAGAACCATGGTAAGTACTTCTTACTCTTGTTTCCAAATTTTTTACGACTATTTTTTGTGGATATGAGTTTAATATGATATGTTTGTATAGGCCTCAGGGAAGGTGTGTTGATGAGGCCACCTCCTTCTGGTGAAGAAGGAACGTCGAAAACCGGTAAGGGTAAGAAGAGGAAGAAGGAGGCTTCGACCAAGTCTCCAACTAAGACCGATGCCACGATCCTGATTTTGACTGCTGCCGCAAGTCTTTATAAGGATGATGATGACGATGATGATCTCCCTTAGGTAAAAAGGGAAAAACGGAGTGCTGACGCTCCACAAGTTGTTTGCTAGAAGGCCGCTGGGTCAGGTGTGGTTGATGCAGACCAAACTCGTACTGGAGAGACTCTCAATGAGTGATTGGGCACCGTCCCCGAGCCTTAAGTCGGACATGGTATAGTCCATTCCGATGAAGCCTTGGGTGGTGATTCCGGAGTGCCTGAACCCAAAGTTTTGTCGAGGTCGAGATGAAAGCCTTAGAGAAATTGATGCCCTGGGTGGCTTTAAATTAGGCCATTTGTTTTAACCGGGGAAAATTAGGGATGCCCAGGATAGGGCTACCACCGGTATGGGGGCCTCTCATGGAGAGGAAGTTATGCTTGAGGAATACTTCATCAGTATCAATATGGACACAGACCTCGACACCATCGTCGCTCTCGAAGAGGTCGAGAAGCTTCAACAATAGGTAATATTCCCGTCATACCATTTGTGCTTCAAGTTTTTTCCTTGCCTTCTCAACTTTTGTTCTTTTGTTTTAGGTGAATAAGTTGCATGGCCATGCCCTTTCAAAGCTCCATGACGAGCTTTCATTACGTGATAACTCAAGAAGCTCACCTCGAAGCTAAATAAGTTGAAAGCTTCCTCTGTCTGAAAGGAAGTAGAGTTGAGTTAGCTTCGAGAAAGTCTGGAGGAGGTGTACCAGGAACGAACTATCTTCGCCTAGCAAGTGACAAAACATTCTTGTGCTTATCTTTTATAGTCTTATAACTTGATGCTTGCTATCTCGTTCCGCCTTTGCATATTGGGCAAAAGGATGCCCTGACGGTGCAATTTCCAGAAGAGGTTGCAGCCAAGGACACAGAGATCCTCGAGCTGAAGAGGTAGAATGAGATCGTGACCACAGAGAGAGATCTTTTACAAGGAGTGTTGGCCTCGACCCGGGATCTTTTTCGAACTACTCAGAAGGAGGTCACTGTAGTATATGCGTCCAAGGCTGGGGACGAGGAAGATGCATCCTCATACAATAGAGATGTCGCCACAGCAAACTCTCAAGTTAGCAAGATATCAGAGAAGGCCGAGCAGAAGTTGGCTCAGGCCGTTGCTTATGCTTGTTTGCAAGCTTGGAGATAGGCCTTCAAGAAAGCAATCACCGAAGGTATCGATCTCTCCGCTGAGATCGAGAAAGCTAGAACTTTTGAGGGAAGATCACCAGCATCAACTACATCACATGAGGACTCTGGAAGTGATACAGATGCTAACGAGGAAAATGAATAGTTTTACGCCGTCCTTTCTGCTTCTCCTTTTATTTATTTTGTGTATGAGCTCTTTAAGGGAGTTTTGTAAAGACACATTTTGTAAATAAATTTGTGAGAATACAAATAGATCTTTTGTTCTAGGTCTTAAAATTTATTTTTCAGTGCTTAAGTAAAGCAAGTCTATTGAATTTTAATGTTGACTCTTTTAGAGACCATACTCGAAATAACCGAGATCCTCGAGATCGGACACTATCTCGAGGCTAGACTATTAGCTCTTCCGGGGTCCATTTTGTAGTGGCAGAGATCCTCAAGATAGTGCACCATATCAAGGCTAGATCAATACGGGAATCTTGACCCCTCAAATTTTGTATGATGGCGTCATTCGTATGGCATGGTTGCAAAGTGACCTGGTGGTCCTACCAGTACGCTTCCTTAAAACTGGCACTGACATGGTCAGAATTGATTGGATTTCAGAATACGCGAACAGTCGCCACTTGCTCTATATATGTATTTGCTTTATTCTTATCTGAGGATTCCACTACTTTTGAGTAACTATCCCTTTTATAGAGCCCTTATTCCTTGAGCAAGTTCTTTTACCATTTCAACTTAAAGCATTAGCCCAAGTCTTCATCTCCCTTTTCTTATTTTACCGTAGTCATGGCTGCTACGTCAAAATCTGTTCATCAGGGATAGGAGAGTTCTGCCTCTGCTTTGCGCTTGGAGGGTGGTACATCATCGATATTTGCTGAGCTAACTTTGAGGTGCTTTGTCTTGAAGAGGGACTTTACTTAGAGAGATCTCCTAATGTTCAGGGCCATTAGGAGCACGCATCGAGGTTCATCTCCTCGATAGTGGGGGAATATCTCGAGGCGGTCATAAAAGACCGTGGATGGGTAGAAAATGCAGTACTGTAGGTATCTTTCCTGGAAGAGAGTATCATGGCCAATATCGAGGGGTTTTTGAATGTATACACGTACCCCTTTACACTGGGCCCTCTCAATATGGTTGTGTTCGAGTTTTGTAGAAGATATCAGGTTACCCTGGCATAGGTTCTCCCGTCATTTTGGGGGATAGTATTGACGATAAGGTACTTTGCAAATAAAACTGGGCTTGAGTTCACCCTCGGCCCTCTTATTAGATTATACCGACGTCGATCCACCTTGCCCTTTATTGCCAGTAATGAAGAAGATGGAGACCGAGGGTGGATAGGTTGTTTTGTCCGAGTGCGAACTGTCGATATTATCCCCGCAGAGTTTCTGCCATTTCCTATGAAATGGAATTCTACACGTAAGTGGTACACTTGTTCTTTTATCACTTTTTTGTTCATGGTTGAGGTATATTTTTGTAAAGATGGTTTTCTTCCTTTATCTGCAGTAATCCCGTGGCTGCTAGGTGAGGTCCCAGACCTGACAGATTAGACTCGGAAGCTAGCAGCTTGCTCGACCTATGATTAGCGTAAGTGGATAGATCTTTCAAATGCAGATGGGAGGCAAAATACCACGGTACATACTGTGTGGTTTATTTCCTTCAAAAGATACGTTCTTTTATGCTTATTAACTCCGTTACCGCAAGCATTGGAGATTTTTTTATGTGAGACTGTGGCCCCTTGGAGAGGAGAAAGGATCATCGGCTTCGGGACCGAGGAATGATAGCAAGTGAAAGGAATCTTTGAATTACAAAGATGCTCATTGCGAGGCAAGCGCTGCTTGGAGGCTTAAAAAAGATGTATCGGCTGAGCTTGCAGCACCCGAGGCTTCTATCCTAGGGAGAATGGCTCCTCCTTTGCCACCATCTTCTTTTCTTGTCAAAAGGTACTTCGAGGGATACATGTGTTTTGTCGTTGTCTTCTTTTCATGTTAAAGGTACTTTGAAGGATACATGTTTTCTGCCGCCGTTTTCATCTCCTATCGAAGGTACTTTGATGGATGTTTGAGGCCAGGGCCACCTAAATAAAGCAAGGTCTAGAGCGACCATGTCCTCACCGAGATTTGTTTAATTGGGGACGGTGAGACCATGCAAGTAGATGCACGCTCAACCTTTGAGGAGGCTCAACGGCTTTTTTCTGTGGTGAGATTTGGTGGGCTTTGTTGGTTTTTTTATTTTGCATTTTCATTTTCATTTTTTTGTGAAGCCGGGTGGCGGAAAGCCTTGGACGAGGAGAAATCCCCCATGATTATTTATGATAATAAGGTAAAGGAGTTGGTATATATGTGGTACGAGGCGAGTAGGAGTCGGAACTACGAGATCTACCTTGAGAGACATGTAACCTTTGTTTTAGGGGGATGCATGTTTCCTTTTTTGCATTTGGAGATTAATATTTTGATACATCATTTGTAGAGAAAAAATGGAGGACCTGGAATGCCTTTGGGGTGAAGTTGGTCATGCCAAGTATGAGTGCAATGAGCTAAAGGCTCAAGCAGATGCCCAAGTTACAGAAAATAGGAATGCTTTGGCCAAGGCTTCTTCCCTCGAGGTGCAAATGTTGAATGTTTGTGAGAATAGCTCGGTCCATACAAGAATGATTGCACGGCTCGAGTTTGACCTTTTGAAGATGAAGTCCGAGCTCGTAGACACCCAGGATGAAATTGAAGATATTCCAGCTAAGGATGATAAGAAAATGGCAGTATATTTAAAAGACGTTGTCGATGCACGGGCTGAGTTGAGTGGGGCTTTTGATTGAGAGAGCAGAAGCAATGAATATGCCCGGTGAAAATCTCAGAGGGAAACCCTCGAGGAGATCAATGTTAGGGGCTTCGATCTCTCAGAAAAGATAAAGCAGGCGAAGGCAGATAAGTGTGATGCCAAGTTCTTTTTGTCTTATGCCGAAAATAAAGAGGAAGAGGCCGATGGGACACAGTCCCACAGGGGAAAGTAGACTAGACCTTTCTTTTCTGATTATGCATATAATGATCTTAGAGACATTGTAAATTGAGCTTTGTATTTGTTCACATATACATATAAAAGTAAGCCTTTCGGTTTAATCTTTCATGCCTTTCCCTTTGCTTGTGTATGTCTTTCTTTGTTTGACATTATACGTTTGTCGATGATTAGCCAGTAAGCTGGACTTCGAGAAAAAACCCTTAGATTTTGAAAATGGGCCCCAACATTTGTTGGTCCGGCCGTAAGGTCTTATGCGTAGGGTCAGTACAACCTCTAATATGGACATGGGATAGTTGCTCTTACAGGTTGGGTCGGTGTGCCATTTAATATGGGCAAGCGACCGTGGCTCTTACGCGTTGGGTGGCTATGCCCTTTAATATGGGTTGGTGACAGTGCCTCTTATGCGCTGGGTCGGTACGACCTTTAATTTAAGCTGGTGATAGTGATTCTTACGTGTTGGGTCGGTACATTCTCTAATATAGGATTTATTTTTCCCTCGTTAAAGACTTTTTTCAAGTTTTTGTGTTCGTCCGACTCTTTGATGGTATGAAAAGAACCTAGAGTGTGAGTCATTATGTGACACTGAATGAGCACCTCGGGAGTTTTTACTTAATGTCTAAATTGTTTCCAAGCCTTTTTATTGTTTGGAGCAGATATGATCGAAGCTCTTTTGCTTATGCCAAGGGTAGCCTTATTAACCGATTCTTTTCGAATTATTTTTGAAGTAATATGAAAGCCTGTGATTTTATAGCGATGGTCGGGTGTCCCTGAGTCGCGTTAGTTTGGCCGGAGCCTTATGATTGTAGTCATTGTGTTCGACCATAGCCTTTTAGTCCCCGAGTGAAGTAGCTTTGACATTTATATCGAGGGTATGCCTTTTTAGTGGTATTACAAGTTTTAATATATAGCCTTAACTTTAATATCGGGATTATGCTTTTTTTTTAGGTCTTATAAATTTGGACGTGCCTCTGACTTGAGGTCTTACAGATAAGTTACTTGGCACAAGTATGATTCATTCCTTGCTTGAGGTCTTACATGTTTGTTATTTCCTTGTGGAAGTCTTATGAGCTCGAGCTTGACCACAAGGGGTCTTATGGCCTCAAGTTTTCAAAAGCTCGCTGGGTGATAGTCGGTGATAGTCCCCGAAACATCGACCACTTTTTTGGCTTTGGAGCCATTATTTGTAAACTTTTTCGTTGCCTCGTTGATGGATTACAAGTTTTAAGTTTCCCACCTGAAGGTCTTACCACTTTGAGTTTTTGACGTCAGTCCTCAAGTGATCGGGAAATTTCTAGCCCTTGAGCCGATTCTTGTAAAACTAGCAGACTTATTTAAAACGCGAAGAATTTTTGGTGGTAAAAGATGATCCTTTGATTACTTGGTACATGTATACATGTTTTCATCATCAAGGTTCAATTATTCTATGCGGACACGTTTCATTCGACCGTTTGGCCTCATAGATTATTTTCCTATTGAGACCCTTTTGGATCATCTTGACTTCTTCGAGAAGGGGATCTCCCGGGAGGATGACCCCCAGTGTTTGAGGTTGATTGATGAGAAGCCTTGAATACTTATTAAGTCCTTCTTAGGTAGCATATAGATACTGCCTCGTTAAACATCTTTCTGATAAAACCCTTCTTGGGATAAAATCTGTTCCAAGAAAAAGAGTGCAACGCATGCTTTAAAACCTAAGGTCTTCGAGCTGAGAGGCACTTTGATTCTTATTACTTGACGCCTACACACAGGTTAGTGTAAGAAGTAAATAAAAAAGGGGGCAGTTATACCTTAGTTGTGATGGCATTTCGGGCTTCGATATGCTTCCAGTGCTTGCTTGGGGGATGCGGTACAGTCCCTAATTTGCTCACTCGGGTGAGACCAAGGATGTAGCTTATGATTTCTACTTCGTTGTTTGCTTATCCTTTGCCTCCTTTGATGTTGAAGGTGCCGATACTGGTACCACATCATGCACTGTGAACATCTATCTCGTAGCATGCTACTCCCCGTATACAATTTTTATTCCATCCTTTTTTGGAAACATCATCATTTGATAGCGTTGATGGTACTGCTCTCATGAAGTGTATTCATGGCCTTCCGAACAAGTCATTGTATCTCATGTCTCCTTTGATGACATGAAACTTGACATTTTGGGTTATGCCGTCCACGTCGACCGGGAGGGTGATTTCTCCTTTTATTGTCTCACTCGCCACGTTGAATCCATTAAAAACCCGAGAGGCGGGCACGATCTGGTCAACCAGTCTGAGTTACTCCACCACCCTTGACCTGAAAATGTTGGACAAGCTACTTGGATCCACAAGCACACGTTTAATTTGAAATATATTCGCAAGAAAAGAAATTACTAATGCATCTTTATGAGGCTGAGACAGGGTCTCGATGTTCTCATTGCTGAATGTAACAACGCCCTCGGTTATTTAACCTCGAGTTTGCTTTTCCCTAGTGATAGATATTTTAGTTCGTTTGACTATAGGTTCTTGTGGGATGTCGACTCCGACAACAATTTTGTGGATGACATCTTGTGGTTCTTCTGTTTCATTTTTCCTGTTTGTCCCTCTTTCCCAAAATCAATTTTGTCACTGAGGAACTCTCGGAGGTGTCCTTTGCTAAGTAGTCGGGTTACTTCTTCTCGGAGCTATCTACAATCTTCAGTCCTATGACCGTGTGTACTATGAAATTCGCACGTCGGGTTAGGATTCCTTTGCTATGGGTCTGACAGTACATGTTTTGAGCACCTGGTGTCTCTGATTTTACCGATGGCATATACAATGTCTAAAACATCGATGTTGAAGTAGTATTCTGATAACCGGGGTGAGTCCATTGGCCATGTGTATCTGTCAAATCCTACTCTACTCATGCGTTCCCGAAGATTCTGACCTCCGTCAGCCCTTTGGTCGTTCCGGGGTATGTTACACCTTGGGGCCTTTCTTTGATCTTTAGTGTATGGTTGGTACCTTTCCTTGTTTGGTTTTGGCTCCTTTTCCAGGAGCCTACTAGGATATAGTGAGCTCGTGGGGGCTCCCAATTGGTCGTCCTCGACCCTAATCTTCTATTGATACTGGTGGATATCTACCTAAGTCACGGCAGGATATTCTATCAAGTTATGCTTTAACTGTTTCGAAGCTACCGAGCTTCATTCATTCAAAACATAGGTGAAGGCCTGCACTGCCTATTCATTGGAGACTTGTGGTAATTTCATTCGCTCCATTAGAAAACGAGATACAAATTCTCGCAACATCTGGGTTTCTTTTTGTCTGATTTTGAGGACGTCAGACTTTCTTCTAGCTACCTTGATGGCACCAGCATGTGCCTTTAAAAAAGAATTTGCCAGCATGGCCCCTTTTGAAAGTGTTTCCCCAAATTTCTTCAACATGACAGATTCAATTTCGTCATCCTTCAGGTTATTTCCTTTTACAACACAAGTTTAAGTATAACGTGCTCGTTGGGATCCGAGGTTCTGCTATACTATAGGAGATCGAACATTCTAAATTTCTTAGGTATGGCCTTCTTAGCTGTACTTGATGGGAAGGTTTTTTGTATGAATTTCTTTGAACTGACACCCTTCAGGATCAGGAGTGTGCCCGGGATCTGATCGACCCTCAAATTGTGAATCTCCACCGTTTTGTCATTAGCTTCTATCATCTTTTCTCCTGACTCAATCCTCTTTTGGAGGTCCTTGAGCAACTTCATAATAGCGGGGTCAGCTACGGACCCGTTGTTGTTCGATCTCCCCGGTACCTGTTCGGCACAAGGAGCCATTTTCGGTGCTGCTGTGCTTGGAGTTTTTTGGTGGCTTTGTAGTTGAGAAATCACTAGCTGTTGTTCCTACAACGTTTCAAAAATAACGTGAAAGCTAACCTCTTATTCCTCCCGAACTAGGGTTTTCTGATCTTCTTGTTGGTTTTCTTGGCGTAAACTTGCGTTAGTATGGGAGCTTATATCAATGTGCTGGGTGTTGTGTGAGACCACAACCATGGGGATCGCCTCTTCTGTGTCCTTCGAGCTTGGCGGTGGTAAACCGACGCCTGAAATAGCTACACCATTCTCTATATGGTCTTCAAGACCATCGTTTTCATATGCATTTACTGAATTAGACATTTTGAGTTGAAATTAAAGATTCTTAGGAAGTTTGATGATGAACTTGAGTTTTCAGTAAACTAGCACAAAAACAATCACTATTATTTTTAGCCCTACGGTGGGTGCCAAACTGTTTACCTTGAAAATGGTAATTATAATTAGATTTGATTTTGTGGTTCCAAAAAAACACGATTTATTTTTATGCTACTTATTAGGCAACAGATTCCAAGTGTGAGACTAGAAAATAAGATAAGAGCTTGAATGTAGCGTGATAAGCAAACTGAGTGTCCGAGGATCGGGAGCTCGAGCTGTCATATACGGGGCCTTGAGGTCAAGCTAAGTGTTAGGCTATGAGCGGCCGATGAAGGACTAACAGTTCTAAGAGCTTTAATGATGACTCTTTATGATCAATGATGGGTAATAAATAAAAAATAATCAATGAAACACAATAAATGTAAGCAAGATAACAAATGTAAGAAATACAATAATGGAGAGTATGTTTGATTTAGAGAGCAGAGAATGTTCTTGTACTTGTATTCAGTATCAGTCGTGTTACAAAATGAAAAGGTTGCCCTTTAAATATGAGGGGGAATCCAACGTGGTACAGATGCATTTATTACAAATATACGTAGCTGGTACAACCATTTAATGTGACGGTACGAGCTTTGTACTATTCTTGTAGACCTGGTCAACTCTAACCAACTGGGAATCTCACACTCGTTCACCATAGCCAACGATTTGTATTGCCCAAGGGTTGAGCTATTCCGCGAGCATTCTAGTTCTGGAAACCTCGAGCTATGCCTCGAACCTTATGGCAACGAGCTATGGAATGCCATGATGATCCTAAAATCTGGCTCTCCAATTTTAGCTATGTACATAATATATGAATATGAATGGAGAAAACATAAGACATGAATTTCAAGGCAAATTCAAAGTATAAACGAAAAAGAAAAATCGAAAGTGGATCATATTTTACCTGTTGTTGGCAATGAACTCGGTCTGTCAATATCGAATCTACTCTCTTGTCATTAACATATCCGAACCTTGAGCCGAATGAGTTCGAATACCTCTGCTATGGTCAAAGATCACCGAGACAGAAAGGAAAAAATTTGTTTATACAAGACCCGTGTGTGTTTGAATGACTTCAACAGTAGTAAGAGTGGCAAAGTAGCAGTGTTTAAGAGGGGGCTAGTTTGTGTATCCAGTCTAGGCGACTTCTAACAACATCCCCCTTTTATAGAAGGTAAAAGAGAGTATTTATAGAAGGAAAGTTAGGGTTCTTTGAGGTATGATTTTCAACAGGTTTTTCTATTTTTGACTTTCATTCAAAGTGAACGTTCTAAATTTGATCATTGAACTTTCTTGGACGGGCTTTGCATACTTCACGTGTTTGGTCAAAATGGCGTAACTCATTCCAGTCCTTACTTGAATTGGCGAGGCTGCGGTTTGCTTCAATTAGATTTCAAAGTTGTCAAGCACAAACAAGAAAAAGGAATATCTTTTGGGATATTTAGATACGTGAAATGAGAGTATAGAGACCTTTTTGTAAAAAAAATGGTGATCATTTCTCTGCTCGAAAGATGTAAAAGCTTGGAAGTTTTCTAAAAATGGAGAAGGGGACAAGGAAAGGGGTTAGTAGCGTTAGAGGAGAGTGGAAATCCTAATTGTTTATAGGTTCTTAGGCTGCTGAAGGGTGTTAAATGTGATGCTCTATTTGTGATTTTGGGCCATGCTTCGTTGGCTAATGAACTGAAACTTTAAAAAAAAAGGAATATTGATTTGGATTGGAATTTTTTGCTTGTACACTTCTCTAGACTTCTAAATAGAATTATTTTCTCATAAGTTAATTAAAGTATTTAAGAGCTTTAATAAGATTGTAATCTATAGCAACTTAATAAAAAAGTCAAGAAATACTACAAAATAACTATTGCATAAGATGCAGTAATATTAATATAGTAATTTTTTTTATTAATGTGTGGGATGAAAGAAATATTATTATTTATAATTTTATTGTCCCAGAATGACAATAAGAATTATAGTTAGAAAAATAATAATGATGGCAATGATGATGATAGTGCCAATAATACCAATATAACGAAGAAAATTAATAGTAACGATAGTTATAATAATAATGATAATAGTACTAATAGTAATTGTGATAAAGTAATAATAATATCAATAATAATAATAATAATAGTGTAGATGTTGAAAATTTAAATTTGATATATTAATAACTTAAAAGCTTAAAAAAATTAATTGGAAGAAAAAAAGAACAAAATTTGATATCAACAGAATTTATCTGAGTTGTCTTGTGTGAGAGCACTAGAAATTGAGAGCAATGGGGATGTTGAGTGGCAGTTATGTGATAGAAACATGAGTTAGAGTTTGGAGGAAAAGGGTTTAAGGTGTTTCATGTAAGAGACGCCTTTTTCATGTAAGGGTTTATATCGCTTTTGTTCCACCGCTTTTGTGGTTAATGAACCTCTTCTTCGAAGAAGTCGCATCTGCACTCCAACTGGTGCTTTTGCGCGACCACTTTAGTGAGTAGTTTTCTGCAGATGCGGTTGCACCAGATGACTGATGCACATATTTGGCAACCGCTGTTTTTGTGCACTCTAACACCTCAAAATCCTCAATTCACATCTAAAAAAATTTGAAACTTTGCAGATTAGTCAAAAATAATATTGTAAAAAAATAATTCAAAAACAATAAATAATTGAAACCGATGGGTTTCCTCCCAAAAAACGTGCGCATTTACCGTCATGGTACGATGTAAATCAAATTTACTACTTTTCTTGCCACTTAGACTATATGAATTGAGCACGTAACTTGGAATCAAGCTTGTGACCATGAGCGACGGGGGTGGTAAGTGGATGATCAAGCCAAGCATTAATTTCTTCGTTTTGCATTTACTAGTTTTCTTTTGAGGAATGTAATTTTGCGTTCTTGGATATTCAAATTCTAAGATGTACAGCTCTTGTCTTTGTTCTTTACACTCCCATATGGATTCACATTGTTCGATTTCCATAACAAAATTCACGTCCAAAGTTGAAAATTTCTTGGAATGAGATATCAAACTCCCAACTTGCAACCTTTTTTAGATTTTGACATCATGTTTTTCCCCAAACTATGTCATTTTTAACCATCTTTTCAACTAAATTGGTTGACTCAAATTTCATATTTTTGTTGGCATCATCAATAAGCATGCAGCCGGTTGGTAGATGTTCAATTCTTGATTTCTTAAAATAAAGGTCACTTTCTTTGTCGAAGTTGGACTCTTCTTGACCTCTTTCCAAACTCTCAAATTGATACGCTTAATACCCCTCAATCGAAGATTCCAAAGTGCGGATAGTCTCATCATTTGGGTGTAGTTCTTGTTTTAAGTCCTCGAGTGTCAAGTCTTGCTTCTCCTCATTTTCAAGAATGGCCTACAATGTGAGCATCATCCTCTCATTTTGAGAATTTGAAAGTTATTCTTGATTTTGGTCAAGTGCCAAAAGAGGATTTTTGGCTTCAACATCTAAGGAAGGTTCTTGGTTATCATTCACTAATGAGGCTTTTTGAACCTCTAAAGCTTCAAGCATTTCTCCTAATTATAAGGTTAACCTTTCAAGTACCAAATATTTTTGGAGACCAGTTTCTAGAAGTCCTTTCAAGGCCTTTTGCTCTTTGTTTCCTCCTTGAAGTATGCATTCCATCATGAGCTTAAATTGTCCATTTTGGCCATGCTCAATTTCTTCCACTTCTATCTCCCTATACTTGTCATCAAAGAAAGTAGAATCATCATAGTGGGGGTCCAGAGAAGGGAAGGAGAAATAAGCACAATTATTCCAAGGTCTATTTTGAAAACCACACTTATCACATATATTCCACTCATGGGTTTGATATTGTACGCACAATCCAGACCTGGGAGAATTTAAACATATTTTCTACGAGTGTGGTCTTCCACTATAAGGACATGCGTCATTAAAGTATTGTAATGACCTGGCCAGTCGTTTCATGAGCTACCACTATGTTTTTCCCATTTCTACTTCTTATGTGTTGTTAATTAGTATTATATGGTATTGGGTTAGTTGGTTCGAATTCAGAGTGGTTTTGGAAAGGAATGAGACACTTAGTCTCTTTTGGATAAACTTAAGTTGAAAAAGTCAACTAGATATTGATTTATATGAAAAGGTCTCGGATGTGAATTACGATGGTTCGAATAGCTTTGTTAGGTTATTTGGGGCTTAGGAGAGTGATCAGAATGTATTTTAGAGGTACGTGGTAGATTGCGGCTTGAATTTGCGAAATTGAAATTTTGGCATTTTTCGGTTGGTAGTGGAAATTTTTATATCGGGGTTGGAATGGAACTACAGAAATTAGAGTAGTTACATTGTATCATTTGTGACATATGTGCAAAATTTCAGGTCATTCGGGTGTGGTTTGATAGACTTTCTGATAGTTTGCGGAATTCGGAAGATTTGAAATCCTTAGGCTTGAATCAGATGGTATTTTGATGTTGTTTGGAGTGTTCCTAAGGTAAGAACAAGATTGAATGATGTTATGGGATGATTTTGCATGTTTGGTTGAGGTCTCGAGGGCAACAGGTGAGTTTTGGGTAGTTAGCGGACCATTTTAGGACTTGGAAAGTTGGCACAATTGCTAGTGTTTTTGTTGCAAAGAATTCTTCTTCGCGTTCATGACGTAGGTCCCGCGTTCGTGAAGGTTCTTGAGTTAAAGCTACGTGTTTGCGAGGAGCATTACACATTCATGTAGGGTCGGCTGTCTGGTCTTCGCGTTCGTGGTAGCTCCCTCGCATTCACGAACAAGGAAATATTGATCTGAGGTAGCTTGTGCTTTGCGAACGCGAGGGAGCTACCGCGTTCGCGACCTGGGAAGAATGTATAAAATCCCATTTACGCGATTTTTAGCCCATTTCTCACCATTTTTGAACGTTTTTTGAATATTTTTGAGAGGGATTGAAAAGGGATTCGAAGGGAAAAATTTAGAGGCAAAGTGTTTAAACTCAATACTCGATTCTATGATGATTTTCAATTAATTAGACATGAAACTAGTGGAATTTAAAGCCTAAAATTGAAGAATTAGGGCTAATAATTGGACAATGTAAATTGGGGATTTGAGAGACCATTAGAGGTTCGACTTTGATGTTCTTGGTACGTATGGACTCGTGGAAGGATCAGTATTCTATTGATGTGATTTTTATTGGATTTCGAGACGTGGGCCCGGGGGTCGGGTTTGACCAATTTCGTGATTTTTTATGTAATTTAATTATTCTCGTGTGGGCTTTGTTTCCTTAGCATATATTGATGTTATGATTATGATTTTTGATAGATTTGAGGCGAGTTGAGGCCGAGTCGAGAGGAAAGGACGTCGCGGAGTAGGATTTCATCCGGTTTGAGGTAAGTAATGATTGTAAACCTAGACCTGAGGGTACGAAACTCCGGAATTTCATACAGATTTGATAAACGAGGTGACGCACATGCTAGGTATCGGGCATGTGGGCGTGCACCCTTAGGGATTGTAACTTGGTCCGTCCCATGGCGATTGTGGAGTTGCATATTTCGATAAACTTTATGTGATATATGTGTGTTTTAGAAATAAATTTGTTAATTTTGGCTAAATGCCATGTTTAAGGCCTTGTGCCAAACTGTTTGGACCATTAGGGATATTTTACTACTTTCCCCACAAAATTTTGATTTGAAAGCATATCCTCAATCATGATATTACCTGTTTATTGTTGATTCATTTTTTATTACTCTATTTTCAAATATATGAAAACTATTTGGGCTTAATTCCCTAATCTTCACTGAAATGCTTGAGTGACAGTGATTTTAATGACTTAGAGAGAGGTCGAGGACCTGATGGTGAAGATTTTATATATATATATATATATATATATATATATATATATATATATATATATATATATATATATATGGGGATCGAAATACACGCTGCAACGATATTTATATACATGGATCGGGCTGCATGCTGCAGCGACATATTGGGTCAGGTTGTACGCCGCAATGATATGGCACTTGGGCTGTAAAAGCCCCTTCGGAGTCTGTACATCCCTAGTGAGCATTGTCAACTAGATATTACAGAGAATTCTGCACATAACAACAATATTTATTATGATATATCTATTTAGCGAAAGTTTTGAGTGTGAGTACTGATTGACGAGAGCCGAGTCACGAATGACTGAGGGGCTTGCGGACGCGATATACTTATGAGTGATACTTTTTCCGAGTGTCTTGTTTATGAGATTTCTATTTTCACTCTTCTCTTATATTGAGCCTCTATTGAAAAATGTTGAATAAATGCTTTAAAGGTCTTCATTTAAACTGAAGCTTTTACGAGATATTTGGTTATTGAACCACCGATTTGATTTTCATATTTTGGTTGAGTATCTTCATAAAGTATGTATATGCTTTTAAATACTCATCACTTCACTCAACCTTAATTTACTTTGATTACTTACTGAGTTGGCGTACTCACGTTATTCCCTGCACCTTGTGTGCAGATCTAGGTGCCAGAGTCTCCGCACGAGAGCTGTTAGCTGCTTTAAGAGTACTATATGGAGATTGCAAGGTAGCTGCACGGCGTTCGTAGCCCTGCCTTTATCCTTCCTATCCTTAGTATTTTATATTTCAGTCTTATTTGTATTAAGCAGAAAGTATTGGGTTGTGTTAGAGGCTCATGACTAGTGACACCTGATTTGGGCTGTGTTGATGTATTCTCATACTAGTTTTTCGTGTATTTCTGTTGTTACATTAAAAAATAAAATATTTGAGACTTAATCAGTTTTAGAAAAATAAAATTATAAAAAGGACTCGATGTTGTAAATGTATAATCGGCTTGCCTAGTACTGCGATAGGCACCATCACGACCGAAGTGGCTTGGGGTCGTGACAAGTTGGTATCAGAGCCTAGGATACATAGGTATCACGAGTCATTAGCCGGTTTAGTAGAGTCTCGCGGATCGGTACAAATACGTCTGTACTTATCCTCGGAAGGTTTCAAAACTTTTAGGAAAAACTTCACATTCTTGAAATTCCCGTCGTGCGAATCTATTGATAGTACTAAACTTCTATTATTCTATTATCTCACAAATTATAAGGACGCGTGCCACCGGTCAGGACAGACGACCACTTGTACCACCACTTAGGGCCACTAGAGCCTATTCAACCACGAGTCTAACCATATAAAATTTACCAAATTCCGACACCAAATCATCACTCAAATCCCCATATTAAATCTCCAAATCCCTAGGCTCAAACTCCCAATATTCAATGTAAAGAACAGACTGCTACATCTCGCGTTTTCGTACGTTAAAATTTCGTTTTCAGTTAACCGACGTGGACTCGGGGATGAGTTGACATTAACGTACTTACGCTATTTTTAACAAGTGATAAATAAGTGTTATGAAGGATAAAGGGGTACACAGATTAAAGAAAACGAGTTTCGTTGAAAGCGGCCAATTTGAAATGAAATACGGGTCGAGCGATAATACCCTACAAATATGAACTAGGACCATGAAATGTACCATATGACCACAGTAGTATAATATATAAAGTATATATGAAGTATTTTAAAAATAAATAAAATTTTAAGTAACTTGTAATTTTTTTTAAATTATGCGGGTAATTGATTAATTATCGGATAATAGAAATATTATCCAGTTAATTAAAAAGCGGACAATACTTATCTAATTAATCCAAAACAAACCTGGCACAAGGCCACTAATCAGGAAGAATGACTCGCTAAGCATAAGTGTAGGTGTCAACCTAATAATTCAAGAAACTTAACCAAATATGACTTAAGCTTAAAGTCTTAGTAGGACTTGTAAAGTCTTATCCATGTAGACAATCTGAACATAGCTTCAATTTGTGTCTTTGGATTGAAATCCAGAACTTGGAAACTAACTTCCCAAAGTATACAAAAGCAATAAAACATTTTAGAGATCACTAGCTAAATTTCATACTACACAAAAATCTTTTGAAGCCAAAAAAATTTCGTTTCAATCCAAGCATAGGTTTCGTTCATATTTTGCGGAAGCAGAGAGCTTCATTTCGTTCAAATAATTCAAGGAACATGTATGTTAAGGCCCTCCCTTATTTTTTTTGGCATGGTCCAAATTATACTGAAGAAACGAGCAAGCACACAGTTATCATAAGTTACCCTATTCATATAAATTGCAGGGGTGTCTATATTCTTGATTCCCCATGATAAATATTATTATCTTCTATTCGTGGGTCTCAAAATAATACACAGTTGAAAAGTTTATCAGAAAGGAATATTGAATTTATTACATATTTTTTTCGAATTTCACTCATTTATACATATGCATTGACCCATGACCAGATGGCGTTATATACGCGTATATATGTAAATATATGTATATGCGATATGAAAAAAAGTTGCGATATTATATACGCACCACCACTTGATCAGCTGGTATAGATTGTTGATGTTGCCCACAGTGGTCGAGATTATATGATGGGATGCCCTTACTAGCTTGATGATATTATATATTCTCATACCTATGCATGACACGACATTTATACGCACATGCATAACAGTATAAACGTTTTAGAATTTACAAAGTTATTCAAATTTAAAGATGTGTTTCCTTATTTCATGTTTCATCTATGTCTTTTGCGTACTACTTTTCATGCATTACATACTCAGTATATTTTTTGTACTGACACCCAATTTTGTAGGGCCTGCGTTTCATGCCTGCATGTGCAGGTAGGCAAGCTGACGATCTCCTTTCTTAGGATCCCTGATCAGCGAGAATTAGCATGCTCCACTTGATCCAGAGCTGCTTTGATTTTGGTACGACTATATATAAATATATATATGACATGGAACAGTCCCATCTTTGTACAACTATGTTTCTATTAGAGGTATGTAGACAGTATATCTAGTTGGGTTATATGTGGCCTTGTCGGCTTTTAGTTTTGAATGTATAGTTGTCAATAGCAGCTGTGACGGCTCGTCCACTTGTTTACTGTAAAAATGGTAATAACAGTTAAATTTGTAAATAAGACTCTAAAATATGTGATCTATTTTTATGCTAGTTGTTAGAGCAGTGGATGCTAAATATGTGAAGTTTAACGATGAAGTACAAGCTAAAATGGGGAAGTAATCAAAATGAGAGGGTTGCTACCCGGGCTTCGGACTGATCGATGAAAGGCCTCGAAGTCGATGCCTTGGCTCAAGCTCGAGCTCTCAGGGGTAGCCAGGAAGGGAATAAAAGTTACGGTATAATTAAAGAAGGCTATTTATGATTAATATCAAGCAATAAATGAAGAACAAGTATGGAAGGAATAAATGGAAAGAGTATCCTCGAGCAAGTAAGTTAGAGAGAAAACAGAGAGAGAGAGACTTATTATTGATCCAGTGTACAATGATTGGAGTAACATCAACCCTTTAGAAAGTGGTGAGGATCCCCTTTATACGGGAGGAGAAATACAACACAGTACAAAATACATTAATTATAAAGACACGGAGATGGAACGACTAGATATGATATTAGACTCTGTTGGTGCCATTTGCTTGCCTCGGGAATTCCCCACCCTCGAGATCATCGTTGGATCGAACATGAATGAACCTCAAGGGAGAGAACTTTACCGCAACCGCACAGCCTTGAGATATCAATATTACTCCCCGAACACACCTTAATGGTGAGAAATCAGAACCTCAGATTTCACCGTATACAAATAGTCTCCGCATTTCCTAGAATGAAGTAATAGGAAACGATTTTGAACCATCGTCTCGAGGTCATCATTGCCTTGATGTCAATCGATAAGAGCAATAAATGCCATGTTCCAGAAAACCGTGCAAAGGTTGCCATCAAATGCGATAGTCGAGGAACCCCAAACTACCATTGGATTGTCCTTTCTGCTGCCCAAGCAATTCCTATAAATGCATCGACCATTTGATACTTCTTACTTTCACTCATCTCTAAATTCACGAGTCAGAACCCTTTGTCTTTTATACTCTTTCATTATTTTTTAGAATTTTTTTACCGTTCGTATGGCTAGGACTTAAAGAATGGTTCTTCGGCAGAAAGAAGATGCATCACCCTCTCAACCGTCTAAATAGAAAATCGGAGCAATTCCTTCCTTGAAACAATGCACCCCGCCTAATCTCAATATATTAAAGGATTTTAACATCGATTCCACTTCATCCACACTGGGACAGTGTGGACACGTGTCTCAAAATATTAGCATGTTAACTAACATACAAACGTCGTGGAAAGTCTTCCGGTGGAACGAGGCAGTGGAAGTGGAGATTCCTAGTCCTAATGAGAATATAACGGACCACAAGGCTGGTTTTCTTCACGTGTATACCTACCTGTTCAACTTGGGTCCTTATGAATCTTCTCGCCAGGAGAAAGACCCGGTCATCCTTGACTTCTGTGACAAGTACCAAGTGATGCTTTTTCACATCTATCTTTCTTTCTGGACGATAGTATTGATGCTCCGCCATTTCATCGAAGGGGTTGGGGGTGAGGCTTTCACCCTCAACAATTTGATTAGGATGTATAGTCCTCGATTTTATTGAGGTTTGATCATGCTCTGCCATCAATCCAAAAAATCATTCTTCTCGAGCATCGACAAGGGGAAGGATCGTGGGTGGACGAGCAGATTTGTTCGGTGAAGACCTGAAATATTATCCTAGTCGGAATGATGCCTTTTTTGAAGATATGGAACATGCAATGTAAGCGACTTTCCCTTACCCCCTTTTTGACTACTTTTCTTTGAAGTAATGACTCTCTAAACTTCTAGCAGCCACCGCTTGCTGTTCTGGATTTATCGGGGTGGATCGAGCAGTTGGACAAGGCATTCCCAAATCTTGTTTGATCTTGGACCAACCTGGCCAAGAAGCGATGGGTGGCTAAGAATCATGGTAAAGTTTCTTTACCGCCTATGCCTTGTACTTGTGTCTCTTCCTGAGCCCTTAGTGAAAGCATCTTGTAGTTACTGCACTGATGCAGGTCTTGGCGAGAATATGCAAATGAGGCAGCCCCCTGGGGGAGAAGTAGAGGGTTCGGAGCCCAGCAAGGGTAAAAAGAGAAAAGGCAAGGCAATTGTCATCCTTCCTATGACTAAGAAACCCAGTTCACTCGAGCATCAAGTTACTTATGGGACTTCTGCTTCAACATTAGAGGTGAATTCTGGCACCGAGGAAGAGGATGATAACAAATGTCAGCCAGAGCAAAGGATGAGGTCAAATGTGAAAGCCTCGTAATTGCCTAGGTTGGAAGCTGCTAAGTCCGGAATGGCTAACTTCGGTTAATCTCGAAGAGGGTGTTAATATGTGTTCAAATTGCGTAGCTAGGTTCGATGCCATTTTCACGGGGGG
>MDKF010374611.1:0-10904 GCA_026770625.1 Nicotiana glauca
CCTCATTTCCAACTAAAACCAATTCAATTCTATCCGATCAACTCAAATACTGATATTGAAACATAGAATAACATAGTATTGGGGGAACGGGCGGTAACTCACGTGACAACGGGCTGGGTCATCACAATGATACAGTGTTGTATTGATTATGCTAGACCCTAATAATCAAAGGGCTAAAACATTATTCAATACTGGTATATTCTCCAGGATATTAAACCAAATATTATCAAGAATAGTTGGTTTTCAAAAAATCAAAGAAATCAAATGTAATCCACCTTTTAAAGCTTAAAACCAATTTCAACAAAAATCTCAACTTCGACGACATAACTACTACTCCTCGATAACCAAGTAATTTATCGAAACACATGCATCAACTTAGAGTAGATTTAGAGAAGTTATATGACAACATACTGATTGCTCCCAGAAAGACGATTGTGAAGTGTTGGTCTTGAATTTATGGGTAATGGTAGGTGTTTCACCAAAAAATAGACTTTTTAGTCAAAGCTAGAATTTAGAAGAATCGGGTTACTGATAATTGAAAAAAAAACAAATAAAGAAGAGAATTTCGAAGTATTCAAATGTGTAAGCTAATAAATCAGAGTGTATTTCAATAGTAACTTGTGTGTCAATTGATTACATATTTCCCCTTTTATAGATCTTTTTGAGAATCTTTAGGAATGTCCGTTACATCTAAGTCATAATGAGGCTATTATGAATAATTAATGACATTAAATGCTACATTACATAATTATTACATTGAATAAAAATATTCCTTAACGGTTCTAGCATTTATTACTCTTGAAATGTTGTATTTCTACCTTCTTCTTTAGCCAGGTTCATTATTCTTCCCGTTGCTCGTAGGTAATTGAACTTAAATAGGTACGGGGTTACTGAGCCTCTTATCTCATACCTTTTTTAACCTTCTGTCTCGTACCTCCCTTTTTGTCCTTTTGTATCGTGCCTCTTTTTTTGTCCGAATCAGTCTATAATTTTTAGACCAATTATCACCTATTGTTTATGCCACGTGTCATGACATGTCACCATTCATTTATGCATACAATTTTTTCCAATACAGATAGTCCCCCCAATTTCCATTTATTCATCAGTTTGAGTATTTGGGAAGTGGAATTCATTAAAGGAGAATTTTTGTCACCATTAATACTCTAACAAAGTTGACACTTCAACTGTCACTTCTTTTTAATGCACTAGACACGTGTTGCTTCCTCATTGGTTACACTATTTTGTAACACTTTTTTAGGCTTTCTTTTCAGCTTCACTTTTTACGAACTATAAGTTATTATCATTGCGGTTCCTTCATCATCGTACTTTTTCCCAATAGTATAAATATAACCCCTCTTTTTGTCTTGTTCTTCATAAAGCGTATTGAACACTTTTACTTAGAATTATTTCTTGCTTTGCTTTAACATTTACATCCATGGCTTCTTCGAGTTCTAACCCTAGAAAAACTCCCATTCTGAATGATTTCCCTAATGCTCCGATAAGGCATATAAGAGGAGGTAGATTACGCAACTTAGGTTCTGTTTGTGGTAGCACTTCGACTCCCCCTTCTAGTTCTGGCCCTTCTTCTGGGACCAGGGGTTCGCACTCTCAGAGGAGCTCTTCTCGAGATAGGGATTCTTCTGAGCCACTGCGTGAACCCTTGGTAGATGAAATAATCCCCACTGAATTTTCCTTTTATCACGATAGAGAGTCTCTAAAAACTCAAGTTGCCTCATTAGACCGTGTTGATCCCTATCCCACTCAAATTACAAATTGTTTAGCACCCGTAGTTCGAAAAGAATGTCATTGGGCTGAAGATTTTCCTATTATCATCTCTAATCCGAATCAAAGAATTACCTCTTACTTAATAGGCTATTCCTTTGTTTACACATACCCTTTCACTTTAGGGTTTAAACTGGCCATTAACCCGGTCATTCTAGACTTTTGTCATTTTTCGACATGTGCTTGGGTCAAATTGGACCAATAGTGTGGCGAGTTTTTGCCTGTTTGAGGCATCTCGCTAAAAGAGCAGATGTGGATTTTACTTTCCCCACTTAATTCACCTTATTCCCTAGTTTTTTCCGAAACGGTGTGTTCAGTTTAGCAACATGGAGTAAAAGGGTCTTGGTGAGTCCTGAAGACAATAAAGACCGCGACTTGTATGCTCGGTATGTTTCTGCTCCCAATGTGGGTTTAGTTGGTGAAAATAACATCCGTTTCCCAGAAAAGTGGAATTTTGCACGTAAGTATTAAATACACCCGTGCCTTTTTATTTTCAGCTTTACTTATTTTTCATTATCTTGCTTCTTTTTCTTCTCAGCAACCATGGGTATTGTTGAATCTGTATCCATATCCGTGGTTGGGTAGAAAAGCTATTGAAAGTTTCTCCAATGGAAGGTAGAACGGGAAAGAGCCTCTCCAGTCGTTATGGTTGGAAACCAAAAAATCATGGTGAGAATTCTTGTCTTTTACCTTACCTATGTTTAATTATCCTCGTTGTCATGGATTTTAACCTTCTTTTTCTTAGGATTTGCCACTCGAAGAGTTATTCCCGAGGCTGTTTTGGCATCTCGTGAGCAAGATATATTCTTGGGATCTGCGGATCAAGATATAGCTCCGAGATCTGAGAAAAGAAAATCGATCTTAGAAGATGATTCTGAAGGAGAAGGTGAGGGCTCTCTGATAACGAGACCACGAGCTAGAAGACGTATTGTCTCTGAAGATGAGGCTGATGTCTCTCTTACCCTGCCTCTTTCCGAGACTATTTTTACTCAAGTAATCATTCCCTATGATGATATCTCTCCTCCGTCTGACACTCTTGATTCTATAAACCGGCTTTTTATCAGTGGTTTCAGTAGTGACCCTTTAGGTCCGGTTCTAAATGAGCTCCCTCTGTCTTCCTTAATCTCTACCATTCATATGCTTGTTTCTTTGCCTTCCTCATCAATTACTTCCATACCTTCCTCTACTTCCCCTCCTTCAATAATCGCTCCTCCCATAGTTCATCACACAGAAGTGGGTTCCTCAAGTAGAAATTCCATTATGAGGAGTGTAACCATTGAAGTACCTGCTAACAGCAGCCTTTTGAGGAAGTCTGGGTAGGCTGACACATGGATTGAACCTCTGATCGGCCCTATTGAGAAAGCTAAACTTGAGAGCCACAGTAACATGACTCTCTTGAATGACATTGTACATGCAAGTTTGAAGGTATTCCTTATTTTATTGTTTTACCAAGACTTTTTGCTTTGGTAGCTCTAACCTTATCTCCCCCTTTTTTTATTCGTTTGAGCAGGCCAACCTCATTGGTACTGAACTTATGAATCGAATCCCTCTTTTAGAGAAATTAGCTCGTGACCTAGAAAAGGATGCTCATGACGCAGAAGAAGCTGCCCGAGGCTCTCAATTGGAGGCCGACAATTGGAAGGGCGAGTTTGAAAGCTCACAGATTGATATGGAAATTTTAGATAAAAGAAAAATCTTCCTGGAGAAACAGGTTCAAACTCTAACATCTGAATTGGCAACGATTATGGCAGCTTCAGATCAATCTAAGAAGGAAAAAGAGCTTCTTGAATATTATTTTTCGGAGCAGTTGTCCAAAGTTACTGAAGAAAATAGAGCTTTAAAAGCTTTGTTGACTCAAAAGGAGATGCATGCAGGAGAGGTAATACAAGAGCTTTCTCGAGCACAAGAAGAATTGCGAGCCTCTACAGACAAGATCCATGACTTGGAAAATTCTCACACCTCACTACAATCATCTTATGATTCTATTTTACTTAAGAATGAGGAACTTAAGAATGAGGTTACTGCCTGCGAGAAAGATTATGAACTTCTCGAGGAGTCTACCAATATTGAAGTGAGTTGGACTTTTCTAAATACTCGTCGTGACACCTTGGTGGAGATGAGCCAAGAAAATTTCAACCTTGAATCCGAATTGGCTAAGGTGAATAAGTCATTGAGCGAACACAACAGCCACGAGATTTTTCATCTCCTGAGACTGGTCCTCTCGTAACTGAAACTCCTTTGGTTGAGATTTTTTCAAGTGAGACTACTTTGGTTGAAACTCCCGTAGCTGAATTTCCTGTATCTGTCGCATCTAAAGTTCCCGTGTCTGCTGAGATTGACAAGAGTATTGCACTTTCCTTAAGTTCATCCACACCTATTGTTGCTAGTCACGTTGAAATCTTGCCCATGGATGCTGACACTACTGTGACTGAAGATCAATCTTTAGCTGTTGATGATGCAATTGCAGTTGAGCCTATTGATGATATTTCTTCAATTCTTCCTTCTTAAAGAATTTTTGTAATATGAAATTTCCTTTTTTGCTGGTGCCAGTTTGGAAATCCATGTTCAAAGTTTTTGGTTTCTTGTGACAACTTTTTCTAACTAAACTCCTAGCTAGAAGTTTAAGAGTTTAAGTCCCCAAGCTTTGTTTAAGGGGCACTTTTTGTAGGAAAAATTTCGATGACCAAGTTTTATACTTGGTCTTTAGTTTTAAAATATTAAGAAGTTCGTTTTTAAACCTCCATTTGTTTTATTCATGCCTTTTATATTTAAGGACTAAAAGAATAAATTGCATTTTTATTTTCTGAAAACGCTTTTGTTATCCTCATGGTTAAATGACATGAGTTTCATAAAAGAGGGCCCTTTTATATTTTGACACTTGATGAAGAAGACGTCTCAACTTCATAATGATATTTTTTATACGATACAAGAAATAGGAATACACATGTTTATCCGAAGTAACTTGAATAAGTTTCTATTTCTGAGCTTTGACAAGTTGTGAATCATTCTTTACATGTGTCACACTTCCTTTTTACCTACTACACCCCCGAAGGGGGTGTAATAAAGGGAGTTTTTCCAATTAAAGGACAATTGAAATGGGATTTGTTTATTTAATTCAGAGTCGCCACTTGGAAGATTTTGGGGAAGACCGTGAAATTCACTAAACGGCCCATCCCGAAGTCTAAGTATTTTTAGTGTAAGCATTTATCGAGGCTCCCAAAATTATGCATTTTTTGTTTGGCGGGGCTCACCTCATTTATTATTAAAGGATAACCTAAATAAAACTATAATTTTATACTTAATTTGTCTCTAATACTAAAAGAATAAGCCCAAATTAATTAGCACGTTTGAGAGGTCCAAAATCCTATGATTCAATTTTGATCAATTAGGCCCAGTGACTGAACAAGCAAAGCAGGCTAAGGAGATAAAATTTTTGTTGAAAAAAAAAGAACTAGGTTGCTTGCGCGTGTGATAGGCCCAAGGATCCAAGGCCACTTTCTTTAGAGCAAGTTAATGCTCTACTAGGCCAAGTACACGACTAATTCAACTTAGAGGCACCAATTTCAAATAATCTATCTTAAACAAACTCAAGCTGCTACTTCGAGCTGTTTTTGCAACCTATCATGCCATTTTTCAATTCATTCCTCTCAAGTGAACTTCTGTAAATTGCAGTGTGAATCAAACATAAACGAACTAAACCAAAGAATCTATTTGACTTTATGCCTTTATGATTGTACATACTGATTTGAACTTCAATTATAATCGATAGTGTTCTAGCTGAATTTTTCTAAGTAATATCACCTCTAAAATTAAATCAAACAAAGCTACAGTCCATGCTCATATGCTTCTGAACATAGCCTTCCAAATCTAATTAGTACAAGTATGATCATTCAATCAGCATTTCCAAATCAATCTTAATTCACGCTACTTAAAACACCTTATGGGTTAACTATTTTCAATAAGCACAAACACAAGTCTAATGGTTCAAAACGAGCACAAGCCTGAAGCTCATCCGTCTAACACAACCCATTTTGCTACAAAAGTTGAACTTTGAATGAAAAAGTATGAATTGACATAATCTAACAATGAAATCGATTATTCAGTCCGAAATCAGTCCATTCATACAAACAACACACAATTTCAAATAAAACGTGACTATTTTATACACTAAAACCAAACAGAAACGAAATGAATGCAGTGATAACTTCAAACAACACTTCACTTTATTTCCATGAGCTTGAGGGCTACAGAACATGTACCTGGAAATTAGAATGTAATAAGAAGAAGCAGAGATTAGCAACAGCAGAGCAAGCAACATCGATTTGGGGTTTCAAACAGCAATAGACACAGCCCAGTGATTCCAAAAATACTTTAAAACCAAACAGGATCAACAGACCAACCCAAGACAAGTTCAAACAAACCCAAACGAACTCCAAAATGAACCCAGAAACATTTACCCCTTCAATAAACCAGACTTCAATCCAAATAAACCAAGTTCAACTCACATTTAACCCACAGACAACCTGAACTAATTAGATCCAATGCCCGGAGGATTCGAACTATTTTTAAATCTCAATATTGAACAGGGACAGAGAAATTTGAGTTACTTTGGATTCGAAGTAAGCTTCAGTGTTGAATTACAAGCTGGAATTCGAGGATGATCTAAGGAAACTGCAATGAAACAGTAATGTTCTTAAAACTGAATTCCCTTTCTTAAAACTCTCCTTTTCAAAACTGAATTCTCTCTCAATCTGAATCTCTCTGAATCTCCTTTATCTCCCCCCCCCTTTGTTCTCAATTTTCAGTATCTTTTTAAAAAAAAATCTCTCTTGTTCTCAATGTTTCTATGTGTTCAACCTCTCAATTTTTCTTTTCAGAGTGTTCATCCATGTCTTCCTCTTAAACTTAAGACCCCTCCCTTTTCCAGTCTGATTTCCAGCCTCTAAATAGGCATCCCATTAGTGCACTTCTCACTATCACTCTTATCTTTCAATTTTCTATTACCCCATTATTCTAGTGCCTTTTATTTAATCATTAGTGCCTATTTTAGCTCCTAGAATCAGCATTAGTGCAGTTCCCATTACTAATTATCCTTAATTTTTAACAAGTCCACTAAGTAGTGCCTCTTTTAAACTAATTCATTATTGTACCAACTATTACTTAGCAGCCCCCTACTTGATTATTTTTTATTAAACAGCCCTTGACTACCCTTTACAATTCTGAAAATTACTAACTAAACCAGCCCCCTTTTACCCTGATAACTTGGTCAAGAAGTAACCATGGTTAAAACAAAATCTAGCCTAGCCAGCTATAACCAAACATATCCTAACATTGAACTAATTAAACAATCCAACTAATCATGAAATTAAATCAAATTATTAGCAACAATCAAGGATTATTTAATTGAAACCAAACACAAAATCAAACAAAAAAAATAAAATCAAAACAGAACAAAGACCACATTTAAAGGGTTCCGAATTTTAAAACTATTCCTAAGATTGATTAACAACACATAAAGGAGGAACTAAATCAAACAGATAGTTAATAATTTGGATTAACAAATAATTCATATTTTAACTAATCTGTTTCGGAAAGAAAGGAAAAAGAGAACAAACAGAGGGAAATAAATATCAAAACAAAGAAAAATAAAATCGAAACTTACATAAAAACTAACGAACACTGTTCTGGACACAAAGACTCGACGAATCCCTGAATTTGTGGCCGGAATAAACTTCAATCGTGTGTTCTCAACTGAGAGCACACGACTGAAATTGATTCCAACCCCAAACCTTTGAAACCTCATTGACTTGAACTTTTAGTTCAAACTATGATTCAATATTTGAACGGTTGGGGAAGGATTCGGGGGAAACTAATGGTGGATTAGGGGTGAGGGGGTCAAGGAGGTCATTGGGTGTTGATTTGGGGTCAAGGGGAGGTGGCGCCGCCACCGGGGAATCTTGTGCGGCGCTAGGGTTCATATGGTTAAAACGATATTCGACGGGTTCTAGGTAGATTCGAGGGAAGGTGTTTGGATATTTGGAATAAGGATTTGGAGGTGAGGCTAGGGTGTTAATTTGGGTGAGTTCCGATGACCTAAGGTTTTGAACAAAATCTTCGATTCAATATTCGAAGATTTTGACGGGGAATTGAGGGAAGATGTTTGGAGTTCCGGAATGGGGAGGGGGAGAGGAATCTATGGTGTAAAGATGAGGTTGTTTGGATGCCGGCTGCCGCAGTGGGCAATTTCTAGTGGGTGGAGGGCGGCAGCGGAGGAGTTGGTCTCTGAAGGTTGGAGATGAAGGAGATTGGGAGGGGGGGTTTCTAAGGGGGCGGGGTATGGTTTGGATTTATATACTGGGAAAGGGATTTAATCCAGGCTGTTTGATCAAACGAGATCAACGGCTTGGATTATTTACTCAAATTAGGACGGGGTCGTTTTGTATAGCTACTGGGGCGGACCGGGCGTGGGAACGGGTCGGGTTGGTTAGGCGGGTATGTGGGAGGCACTTGGACCGTTGGATGGGAAAGGACGAACAATCGAGATTGGTCGACACTGAAACGGTGTCGTTACGTTTGACTGGGGACGAACTGGGTCAGGAAGGGTCTTGGGCTAGTTTGTGGTGGGTTTCAGGCAAAAAATCAATTGGGCCAGGTGAATTTGGCCCAATTTCACTTCCTTTCTCTTTTTATCAATTTTTCTTTTATTTTCTTCCTAAATTAATTTTGAAAATTAAAACCAAAAATCCTAACACAAATTATAAAAACCACAATTGACTTAAAAATACTAATTCACTTTAAATAATATTTATCACAAGTAATTAAATACTAAAAATAAAAATAATCACACAATTTGACATTAAACACTGAAAAATGCAAAATATACATCTTTATGATTTTCATTTTTTTGTTGTAAAACAATTAATTTAACTACTTAATTCAATAATTGTAAAATCAAATCCTATATATATTTGCAACCTATTTTTGTATTTTTCATTTATTTAACCAATAAAACATGCACACACAAATGCAAACAATTACTAAAAAGATCACGAAAAATTCACAAAATTACACACAATAAAAAGAATATTTTTGTTTTGATTATGTGGGAGTAATTCATGTGAGGCAAAATCACGTGCTCACAGCTACCCTTCTTTGCTCGTAAACACAAAGAATTTTCGTGCAAAGACAAAGTGAGTGGACACGAGAAATTTTTGCCCGTTTGAACACTCTGTGTGAAGCATTTTTTGAAAGATTTGACCGAACCTCTGCTTCAAAGGTTTCCTACATATCCTTGGCTAAAAAGGAAACATGTCAATGTAGTTCGGGAAGTTTTGGTAGCTGGGACTACCGTGAAGCTGTGTTTACTGTTGTTGTTGTTGCTGCTGCTACTGCTTACTGACCTCCTTATTACACCGTGCTAAAAGAAAATAAGAAGCTAGACTGAACTATAGTCTATGAATTACAAAATCCTATCTTAGACCTTCAAACTTGCTCTTGTGTTTCTTGCTGCCTTGTTGTCTTGTATTCTCTTATAGCAATTCCTTTGTTGCTGCCTTTCTCTGATCTCTTGACTTGAATTGTATTCCTCTGCTCTCCAGGCAGGTTCCTGACTTCTTGATCTTGAAAGGTACGCCTCCATTCTCCGGGCAGTCTCCCGACTTCAAAAACTTAAAAAGGTACGTCTTTTGTTACTTGATATTGTTTTACTTTGCATCTTGAACCATTTTCCCTTGAAACTTGAATTATCCTCCTTCGTAACTTGGATTATCTTCCTTCGAAACTTCTCTCTTAATACTTGTGTTGTCTTCCCTGTTCTGTTTGGTGCCTGCCTTTCCTTACAGTGGGTTTCTCCGAAACAAACGAGATTTCTGCCCCTGTTTCAATCTCGGCAATTTGAAATGTGGTTGTGATACTCTTGTTGGGGATGGTTTTTCCTTTTCTTCTTTTCATACTCTATTTTGTTTGACTGTTTTAAACCTGGTCGAGAATTTTCGACCTTCCGACTACTTCCTTATAAATTTTCCAATTGTTGATTCCTCTTTTGTTATCTTAGGAGAAAGATTCATCAGACTAAGATTTCCTATCTTAGGAGAAAAATTCATCAGACTAAGATTTTGATCTTAGGAGAAAATTCATCTGACTAGGTCCTCTTTTGTTATCTTAGGAGAAAGATTCATCATACTAAGATTTCCTATCTTAGGAGAAAAATTAATCAGACTAAGATTTCGATTCTAGGAGAAAATTCATCTGACTAGGTATTCTTTTGTTATCTTAGGAGAAAGATTCATCAGACTAAGATTTCCTATCTTTGGAAAAGAATTCGTCAGACTAAGATTTCGATCCTAGGAGAAAATTCATCAGACTAGGTCTTCTTTTGTTATCTTAGGAGAAAGATTCATCAGACTAAAATTTCCTATCTTAGGAGAAGAATTCGTCAGACTAAGATTTTGATCATAGGAGAAAATTCATCAGACTAGGTCTTCTTTTGTTATCTTAGGAGAAAGATTCATCAGACTAAGATTTCCTATCTTAGGAGAAAAATTCTTCAGACTAAGATTTTGATCCTAGGAGAAAATTCATCAGACTAGGTCTTCTTTTGTTATCTTAGGAGAAAGATTCGTCAGACTAAGATTTCCTATCTTAGGAGAAAAATTCATCAGACTAAGATTTGGATCCTAGTAGAAAATTCATCAGACTAGGTCCTCTTGGTGTTGTCTTACTTGAAACCTTCTACTTGTTGCCTTCCACTTCTTATTATCTTATTCGTAACTCTCCAACTAATGCCTTGTGACGACCCGATCCGTTGTCACGTGAGTTACTGCCCCATTTTCCCCGTTTTATGCTTCTATATTTTTCATTATAGGTGGTTCGTTAATTTGAAGTAATCGGATAGAGTTCGGTTAGAAATGACACAATTTGTCTCTTTAAAAGAAAGTTAGTTTGGAAAAGTCAACCGGAAGTTGACTATATAGTTAAAAGGCTCGGATGTGAATTTCGGTGATTTGGCTAGCTTTGGGGGATGATTTGTGACTTAGGAGTGTGATCGAAATTGATTTTGGAGGTCTGGTGTAGAATTAGGCTTGAATTGGCGAAGTTGGAATTTTGGCGAATTCCGGTGGATA
>MU714235.1:11685-64395 GCA_026770625.1 Nicotiana glauca
ATATGGATCGGACTGCACGCCGCAGTAGTATATTATATGGATCGGACTGCACGCCGCAGTATTTTTGTGCTTTGGTTGTAGGAGCCCCTCCGGAGTCTGTACACACCCCAGTGAGCATAGGGTACCCATGGATCGAGCTACGCGCCGTAGCAGTCATTTGCATTCATGCATTCACTCTTGTTTGTACTACGTGGCATGACATTTAGCACTCATATATCATTGGCATACATGCTATTACTTGCCTTGTTGACCAGATACTCTAGTGTTACGTGTTAAGGAGTGCTGAGCCCGAGAGGCTTATATTGTGCTTGGTGAGTTGGGAGTGTTGAGCCCGAGATGGCTGATGTTGTACTTGGTGAGTTGGGAGTGAGCCCGCGGGGCTGATACTGCACTAAGAGGTTGATACTGAGCCCGAGGGGCAGATTTCTGACTATTTCCTACTTGTTGAAATTTACTTTTTGCAACTGTTGAAAAGGCATACTTTCAAAAGAGATTTTTAACTGAGCTTGAGATTTTCTAAAGGATTTTTTCGATGTTATGATTTTACTATCTTTCTCAAAGGGTTGTATTGTCTTTTATAGCATTTTGGTGTGCCCATACGTATTTTCTTATCGCTCAGTTATTATTCTCTCTTATTACCACTGAGTTGGAAGTACTCACTTTACTCCCTGCACCTCGCGTGCAGTTGCAGGTACTGTTCACCCGGTAGCGGGTTAGTAGCGGATTGAAGGTATTGCTATCGTAGCTAAACAAGGTGACTGCCAGCGTTCACGGCACCGAGTTCCTTCCTCTTCTTGATTTTCCAGATCTTTATTTTATGTATCATAGACTTTGAAGTTGTAATAAGAACCCTCCTAGAAGCTCGTGACTTGTGACACCCCGGTCGGGCTATATTGGATTGTATTCATATTGATTAGTATCATTAATTCATATTCGAATTGTTATGTAACTGATTAACTACTTTAGGTGGTGTTCTGAAATGGTCTGGCTGGCCTTGTCTTCACGAGAGGCGCCATCACGACCGGGTTGGGAATTGGGTCGTGACATTTATCGATTTCGATTTCGAAATTTACCTTATCGAGTTATCGATTTCGATTTCGATTTGTCCTCTTCGGTTTATCGGTTATCGATAAACCGATAAGATATACTAAAAATTTAATTTTTTTAAAATTTTTTTTTAAATTTTTTTTAGCCTTATTCTATAATACCATTTTCTTTACTCTAAGTCCCTAACCCAATTATTTCCTCTAGCACATTTAAGGAATGATCGTATTTAAAGCTCAAGGGAATGAAGTTTAAATTAATGGAAAACAAAATTAGTCCTGGTGATGTATTTTTTTATGCCGTTGGAGTGATGGTGGCATACATTTGATCCCTTACTTTAGTTTCGTCGCATATGCTTGTTGATACAATTTTTATGTTGTAAATGATGTTCGTCTTATTTTAGCTTTTTTTGTCCATATTAGTTAGGTGTGTTTATAGCGATATACTTTCCGTGGAATCCCACAAATTTTCTTATTGGTGTAATTGATAACCGAATCAATAAGCCCCAAAAATCGATAAATCAAAATCTAAAAAATTGAAAACTTATTGAAACGATAACGATAAGCATATGTACAAATCGATAATCGATAAGTAATTATCGATAAGGGTCAAAATCGAATCGATAAATCGAATGTACACCCCTAGCTAAAATATTAGACAACGATTCGGAGGAAGTGTCACACCTCCTTTTTACACACCCAGAAAGGGTATAAGGGAGTTTTTCCAATTTAAGTGACAATCAAAACAAGATTATTTATCAAATTCAGAGTCGCCACTTGGGATAATTTATGGTGTCCCAAGTCACCGGTTTAAATCCCGAATCGAGGAAGGTTGACTCTATTTACGATCTGCGACACAGAAATATGGGTAAGGAATTCTGTTAACCCGGGAGAAAGTGTTAGGCACTCCTGAGTTCCGTGGTTCTAGCACGGTCTCTTTGATCATACTTGGCTTATTAAAATTGTTTAATTACTTATTTTAAAACCTATGTGCATTTGCCTTTTTTTTTAATTAAGGAATTATCTTGAATCGGGTCACGCGTACGTGTACTCATTGATTTGGCACGTCAAAAATTATGTCACGTGAACGTGTCCACAATTAGTAACGCTTTATTATTATTAAGAAAATTTAGCCGAAGTTGCGCGAACACATACTCCGATTTTATTTTTAGAATCGTGATTATGTTACGCGAACGTGCACACAACCACAATGGTATATTAAATGTGCCTAAAGCAAACTACGAACATTCATTTTTAATATCTAAGTCATAAAATTAATACGAGGGCAATAGGGATTCAATTATGAATGGCACACCTCGGCCTAAAGAACTACATTTAATTGAAGAGGTCTATATTAATAACAAATTTATTAGTATTGAGGAAGTTGGTCGAAGTTGCGCAAACGCATACTCCGAATTAATTTTTAGAATCGTAATTATGTCACGCGAACGTGTACATAATCATGAGGATTTGATTAATTGTGTCTAAAACAAACTACGATGATTCATGAATTTTAACGGTCTAAGTATGCTACTATCGATTTATTTTAATAAAACGAAATAAAAGAATAACAACAAAACTATCCAAAGTTCAAATCATATTAATATTCGGTACTAGCCATGGTCAATTTATCCTAAGAAATCCAAGTCCCTTTTTTTTTACAAAATAATAAAAAAAGAAGAAAAAAGAATCCCACACTGCTCGTCATTCTCATTATCTTAACAACCACACATATAATAATTAAAAGGCAAAATACATAAACGGCTCCTTCAAGTTGTCCTCAACGGTCAGGCAGACACCTCAACTGACCTCATTTTCAGTTGGACACTTCAAGCCTTCAATAAAATAGGTCAATTAAACACTCGACCTCATCAACCCACTCGCGTGAAATACACTCTCAGATTCATGTCAAACTAACAAATAAGAAAATGCCATGTGTAATTTTAATTAAAAAATTTGCCACCTATTATAAAACAAAAACAAAAAAAATAATAATAATAAATAACCCCTAGCCTCCCAGCCGCCCCCTCTTCTTCTTCATCTTTAAGATTGTACTCCTCTTTCATTTCACGGAAGTGTGTGTATACCCCCAATAAATTAGCAAAGATCGGATATGAACAAAAATATATATCTTCACAAAACCTGCAATACAACACACTAAAAGAAATAAGTAGAGAAAACATTGCTTCTGCCCAATCTCCTCTCCAAGGTGCCGCTGCTTCTGTCCTAACGACTCTTTCCTCCTCGAAGTGCCTTCAGCCATTTCCAAACAGCCACTGACGCCGGTAATAGCCATGGACACCGGCAACAGCCATGACCGCCGGCAACAATCATGAACCAGTTCCTGTTTATCGTCTATGTTGCTGTAAAATTTGGAATTTCTGGGGTCTGTTGTCTTTGCTTTTGGGTTGGGTTTTAGAAGTATCCGATGTAATCGTGGTAGTAGCGTCGTTGTTCGTTGACCTTATTTGCTAGCCGGATTTTTGCCGAAAAATCTGTTCCGACGAGCTCCATTAATTGCAGCTGAAGACACCACTGTTTCACCTCCAATTTTTGCTTCTTGGGATTGGCGGAAGAGAATGGGTGAAAATAACTTGTGCAGTGAATAGCTTCTACTGTTTTTGCACATTCACTATCATGGTTAAGTTGTGGTGTTGATAATGGTGGGTTAAGGTGCAGTGAATAGCATATTCAGAAGAAAATTTTGGAGAAGAAAGAGTGAGGAAAAGTGGGCTCCACAAGTTGGAGAAGAAAGAGTGAGGAAAAGTGGGCTCCACAAGTTAAATTAAAAAAAGAAAAGAAATAAATATAATTTTGAAAGGCTTCACTTGCTGCCAGGCGAGTGTAGAACACACATTTTGCCATGTCACTCTGAAGGGTTTAAGTGATACACTGAAAAATAATTTGAGGTGTCTACTTGATAAATAGATCAGTTGAGGTATTCAAATGACCCTTGTGGACAACTTGGAGGGGCCATTTATGTATTTTGCCTAATCAAAATCATTTAATTCAAAATCATCACCAAGGGACAAAGTCATCAACCACACATGTAGGCCCCGTTTGGCCATAAGTTTTGCCAAAATAAATTTGAGATTTATTTTCAAAACTCATGTTTGGCCATAAATTTTGCTCATATTTTGGCCAAATCCCAAATCAAAAATTTTAAATTCCAAAATCAGCTATTGAGCTGAATTTGGGCTAAAATCCTAAAACTTGGGAATTATATACATATTTTTTCAAAATAAAGTTAGAAAATATGTTTTGAAAACGTATGTCCAAACATATTTTCATCTTCAAATCAAACTTCATCCAAATCAAATTTTTCAAAATAAATTTGAGATATATGGCCAAACGCTAGCGTAATAATCAAAACCCACATTTAATTCAAGCTCAATCATGATCTAACACAATCCATATATAAATATAAAGATCCGAAGCTTAAGAGAAAGAGAAAGGAACCTCTAATTATCTGAAATTTGATTGTTTCACGGAGAACACGAAAAGGTAACGGAACGCGGATGAAAACCGAAATCGGAACCGAAAAGCTTGCCCAAAACCAAAGCAAACAGAGGATAAACTTATCGTCCAAAGAAAATATCCAAACCCCAAAAATGAATAGGATCAGCAATCTCCTTCTCCTAAGCCCCTGGTGTATCTGCTACTGGAACAACACTTCCCTCGATGTCAACTTCATTTGCTTCCATTGCAAATGCATAATATGCAGTTGGAATTTCATAGGATTTATAGGCAGCACAATTGAATAATCAAAAATAGTATTAATTATTTGTGACATTGTAAATACGTTTCTCTGATATCGCTTTTCTAGTACACTGGACAGAAGAGACCCTCTATGTTCTCGTGTGTGTATCCCTCTTCACCTACTCTTCAACCAAGGAGCCATTTGCTTTATGACACAGAAGTGATGATTTTAATATGAATGAAGGAAAGGAGAATCAATATCAGCAACGTGAGTGTGCGCATTTTTTTTTAGTAGAAACATACTGATTTTTTTTGTTTATTTTTTCCTTTTGGTGCAAATCTGCCGCTTTCTAGGGAGTGTAGGTCTTAGGTCCCCTTGATTTTAGGAGTTAGGTGTTAATTTATAGGGGTAAAAATTAGGTTAGGGGTATGAGCCAAGGGATTATGGGCTAGGGAATTGGGCCAAATACTAAAAAAAAATGGACTACAAGATTTATAAAGACGGAATAAACCAACCTAAAATCAAATTCTCCTTCTAAAATTATGTACAATTATAATATAAAAATATAAAACTAATTTTAATTAATTGAAATAAACTATAAAGCATAAAACTATTTTCTGTATTTTCAAGATTACATAAAAATAAAGATAAGGTACTATTTTTGTATATTTTTTATTTAAATTTACCAAAGATACGTAAACTAAATTTTTTTTTTTGTAATGTTTATTTTTTGTGACGAAATAAAGTAAAAGAGTCAAAATTAGCTGAAATAACGATATTAGGCCTAAACTAAATATTTACATGCTAAAATGGGTGAAATTTCGGGGAGGGAAATCACATGTCTACAGGAAGAAGAGATGAAATTCGAAGAAGTTCAATAAAAAATTGAACTCAAAACTCTCCCTTCTTATTTGAAATATGTATATCTTGAGAAAGAATTATTTTCAGTAATTATTTCATCTTCTCTTGCTGCAGAACAAGAAAATAGTTTGATTAAAGTATTGAAAACACACAAAGGAGCCTTAGGGTGGACTGTAGAAGATATTAAAGGGATTAGTCTGGCTATTTGTACACATAGAATCCTCATGGAGGATAGCTACAAGCCAATAGTCCAGCCGCAAAAGAAGATTGAATCCAGCAATGCAAGAAGTAGTGAAAAAAGAAATCGTAAAGCTGTTGGTAGCAGGTATTATATACCCCATTTCTGACAGCCCGTGGGTAATTCCGATTCAGGTAGTACCAAAGAAAGGAGGTATGACTGGCATTAAAAATAAAAATAATGAGCTCATACCTACCAGGACTGTTACAGGATGGAGAGTCTGTATTGATTACATACGTCTCAATGATGTCAATAGAAAAGATCATTTTCCTTTGCCATTTATTGATCAAATGTTGGAAAGAATTGCAGGATACGGTTTTTACTGTTTTCTTGATGGCTACTCAGGATATAATCAGATACCAATTGCACCAGAAGATCAAGATAAGACAACCTTCACATGCTCTCATGGAACATATGCCTACCGGAGAATGCCATTTGGTCTATGCAACGCCTCTGCTACATTTCAGCGTTGCATGTCGGCAATTTTCGCTGACATGACTTATAAATTTCTTGAAATTTTTATGAATGATTTTATATTATTTGGCAAAACATATAAGAATTGTCTTAACCACTTGACCTTAGTTCTTAAAAGATGTGAACAAACAAACTTAGTTCTTAATTGAGAAAAATATCATTTTATGGTTACAGAAGAAATTGTTTTAGGACATAAAATCACTGCTAAAGTGATAGAAGTTGATAAGGCAAAGATTAATCTTATAGCAGGATTACCCCCTCCCACAACTGTGAAATGTATTCGGAGCTTTCTAGGTCATGCAGGTTTTTACAGACGATTCATAAAAGGTTTCTCAAAGATTTCAAAACCGCTGACTAACCTCTTGATGAAAGACATTAATTTTGATTTTTCAGGTGAATGTGCAAAAGCGTTTGAAACCCTTAAGGAAAAGTTATCAAATGCACCTATAGTTGTGTCCCCTGATTAGAACCAACCTTTTGAGGTCATGTGTGATGCTAGTGATACAACAGTTAGAACTGTTTTAGGCTAAAGAAAGGATAAGATTTTTCGTCCCATTTACTATACTAGTAGGACATTGAGTGAGACTCAAGTGAATTATGCCACAATAGAAAAAGAGTTGCTAGCAGTAGTGTTTGCTTTTGATAAATTTCGTTCCTATTTGATAGGAACCAAGGTCACTGTTTTTACTGATCATACAACTTTAAAATACCTCTTAGCTAAGAAAGATGCTCCACCCAGATTATTAAGATGGATTTTACTTCTGCAAGAATTTTACCTTGAGATAAAGGACAAGAAAGGGATAGAGAACCAAGTAGTTGGCCATTTATCTAGATTAGAAAACCCTCCCCTTGAGTTTAATGAGATAAAAGAAGAATTTTTCGATGAACATATTTTTTCAGTTAACACAATTGTGACTCAACGACCTTGGTTTGCAGATATCGCGAACTACTTGGTTGAAAAATGGACACCATAAGATTTCTCTTACTAACAAAGAAAAAAACTTATATCTGATGCAAAGTATTATCTGTGGGATGAACCTTACTTATTTAAAAATTGTGCAGATAATATCATAAGAAGGTGTGTACCTGAAGAAGAGATGAATAAAATTCTATATTACTATCATGATGGAGCAATTGGAGGACATTATGCAGCAAATCGAACGACTTTAAAGTCTTAGAAGCCGGATTATTCTGGCCCACACTCTTTAAAGATGCCCATGCATATGTAGCACAATGTGATAGGTGTCAGAGAATATGTAATATGACCAAGAGAGATGAGATGCCATTGCAATCAATACAGGTATGCGAAATATTTGATGTTTGGGAAATATATTTTATGGGTCCTTTTCCTTCTTCTCACTCTTTTGAATATATCCTTGTGGCTTTGGATTACGTGTCAAGATGGTTTGAAGCCATTCCCACAAGAAAAAATGATGCTCGTACAGTGTGAAATTTTCTTAGAAAAAATATTTTTACCAGATTTGGTACACCGCGAGTCATCATTAGTGACTAAGGAACTAATTTCATCAATAGGCAATTTTCTGCTTTACTGCCAAAATATAATGTGACTCACAAAACAGGAACACCATATCATGCTCAAACTCAAGGGCAGTTGAGGTTTCTAGCCGCGAGTTAAAAAGAATTCTTGAAAAAACGGTTGGAATCTCAAGAAAAGACTGGGCTTTAAAATTAGATGATGCATTATGGGCATACCGAAAGGTATTCAAAATGCCAATTGGAATACCTCCATATAGATTAGTCTTTGGAAAAGCTTGTCATTTGCCCATAGAATTAGAATATAAAGCTTTTAGGGCATTGAAGCACTGAACTTTGATTTAACCTCCCTGGTAAAAAGCAATTTATTCAGGTTAATGAATTGGAAGAACTAAGATTGGGAGCCTATGAAAATGCTAAAATTTTCAAAGAAAAATAAAAATATGGCATAACAAGTTGATCCGGCCAAAGAGTTGCAAAATTGGAGATCAGGTACTTCTTTACATTAGCCGACTCAGGTTATTCATGGGAAACTTAAAATCTAGGTGGACAGGTCCTTACAATGTTATAGGTGTTACTCCATACGGGACAATTAAAATTCACAAAAATGGAGACAAATTTAAGGTAAATGGTCACAGGCTAAAATTGTATATTGGAAGACACTTTGAACAACATCAATCGGTTACTTTGATAGACTGATAAATTCGGCAATTAATAAGTCGAGCTGACGACGTTAAACTCAAAACTAAGATACAAAACTCGTAACCATTGAGGGAGAAGCAATGGAGCCTCATAAGCCCGACATAGATTTGGATAATTAAATGCTTAATCAATTGATCTGGTCAATATACAGGTTATTGTACAACCAGAACATCTCATGAAGGCCTCTAAAAAAACAGAGTCACCTGTGCAGGATTAACTCTATGGTAATCGGTATGCCTAAGTAACTGGTTGATTAACCATTTAATGAATCAATCCAAAATGTTGGCACATGTAAATTTGTTGGTTTATATTTAAACCATGACCAAATGACTGATAAGGTCTTAAATTAGTCAGTCTATTACATATAAAAACATGTGTTGTCACACACTCTTTCAAGTTTTTTCTTCTATATATATTCATCTTTTATTTTATTCTTAACTGTTGTTCTTGTACAATATTAAAGTTTTAATGTAAAAGTTGTGATATTTTTCAAAAATGATTTTTTCATTTATGCCATATAACTTCCAAGTTTGTGATTTTATTTTTATGAAGGTAAGAACGAGCATCTCCAAATTTGAAAAAGTATTGGAATTGAGAAGCATTATGATCTCAACAGGTAGAATCAATAAAATTCTGCTAGAACTTGCCCCAAATGTCTATCAAGGCGAAATTTTAGACAACATTATTTTTAGAATAAAATTAGGCTTTCTTTGACACCCTTTTTAGCATATCTATTTTTAACCACAAATATTTATATTTAACCTTTTAGAACCCAACTTTGAGCCAAAAAAAGAAGAAGAGATAAACCAACATTTATTGATACACCATATTGGTTTATCTTATAAAAATATTGATACTACTCCTTCCAGCTATAGTTGAGCAAGCAATGAAGGAATACTTGTGGAGTAAATATTCTATTTCACTACTACTACTAAAAAAAAAAAAAAGAACAAGAGGAAAACAAGGTGTATATATCTGTAGAATAAATTCTTGGTTTAAGAAGCTTAAATTTAAGGAATCTATTGAGAGAAATGATGACTTAAAGTGATATTAATTATGGAATTGGAGATCGGGACCTTCAGCTCAATCTCTAGAGTTATTTTCTTTGTGTTGTTGTACATAGTTACTTTGGTAAGATAATCGACTCTCATAATAAAGTTGGATGGAATAAAGTCACTACAAATGTATCCCTTTACCTTATTAGCATTAAGCATATCATTACAAGCCTGAAAAAGTCTTAAATTAATTTTAGAAATTAGTATTGATTCTACATTAGTGGAGACTGACATGAAGGGAAAGCTTATGGACAAAATTTGAAAAACTCAAAATTGTGATCATAATGTTATCAATCTCAAAAGGTTCATCAAAAGAGGAGTTGAAAGTTTTTGGCAAACAAAAGCAGAAGCAGAAACATGGTATAAATTTGGCGACTTGAAAAACTTATAGGTTTTGAATTTTTTGTGAAATTTTATTTTTTTACTTTTCTACTCTATAAAAACAACAATTATCAATAAAATTAATGGCTCGAGGACGAGCAAGGATTCAAGTGTGGGGGAGTTTGATGACTATAAAATATTCATATATTATATACTTAAAAATAAATATATATATATATATATATATATATATATATATATATATATATCAATTATCTGTATTTTCTAATAGTATTTTGCAGGAAATAAAAATATCATGATAAAGCAAATAAAGGAATAAAAAGAGATCACGACGCATCATGACAAAAGAACCACGAGTCATCGTGACACCTTATGAGATTTGATTTTTATAAAAAAGATGTCATATTTGTGTTGAAGGGGAGGAAGATGATACGTACCTAATTAATAACTTTTCTCTAGTTTTGGTCTTTGCTTCTCTCTTTATATATTTCACTTTATCTTGTAGCCTTTTGGATTTTCTAAGAGTATTGATAGTATTTTAAGAATTCCTTTCTTTGTGAGATTTAAATACTCCATAATGGAGTAATCTCTTTCGTTGGGATAGTTGATGAAGCTCGATATTGTTATAATATTAATCTCAATTTTACTACACGCTTGACCTGAAACTTTCTAGTTATATTTCTATATTGTGCTGGAATATTCGTTTTAATTAATTATTATCACTTTTCTCTATTTATTCTCCAAAGTTAGTTGTTTCACGAAGCACAATTAATATACGATAACGATTGGGTAAAATAATAGAGTGAGAGTAATTCTTTTTAAGCTATCATTCCAAGTCTTTTGTCACGACCCCAATCCCGGTCGTGATGGCACCCAACCATATAGCTAGGCAAGACTGACCATTTATCACTTACTAACCCAATCTGATAACTTATTAATGACAATTTAAGAAAATTACTAGTTTAAAAATAATAAGCCGATGTTTATAATAAAAACAATACGGAACAGACTGAAACATTTGAAGAAACACTCCCAATAGAATCTGGGGTCACAAGTCTAGAGCCTCTAACAACGGAGTAACAAATATCTGAAAATACATAAGTCTGGAATGAGGAAATTAAAACTGAATATAAGGGGAGAATTCGGATCCTGCGAACATCAGGCAGCTACCTCGACAACTCTGATAAAACTCTGGAAGACAGCGACTGCTAAACTAAGTCTTTGGAACACCTGAATCTGCACACATGATGCAGGGAGTAAAGTGAGTACTTCCAACTCAGTGGTAATAGACATATATAATGGCTGAAAGTAAGAAATCACGAAATACCACAATGTAAAGCTGAAACTATCCTCCTAGCACATTTAACAATAAGCAACAATAGATCAATGACAGACAGATATCAATATATGAATGCAATGCAATGCACATGACCGCTGCGGCGTACAGCCCGATCCATTGGGTACCCACGCTCACTGTGGGGATTCAGACTCCGGAGGGGATCCTACAGCCCAAGCGCAATGACATAGTAGCATTCGCTGCGGCGTGCAGCCCGGTCCACAATCAGTCCAAATATATATATATATATGCAAGCAAGACCCACAGGCACAATCAATTTCCATTTAACAGGTATTATAGTTTAAGTGATTAAAGCCTTAGAAGATTTCTACTCATTTTTAGACAGTATTTAACTCAGGACTGATATCATGGGAACATGCTCAATATCATGGAAGCAGTGATAATAATCCCTAAGGGATCCAAATCGTTGGCTCGCAGCCCAAATATGCTCATAACAATCCAAGTAGGATGTTTACTTGTCAATTTCTAGGCATATAACATAGTATAGACATTTCTCGGACGGACTAAGCCATAGTCCCGTCCACAAACGACACCGCACTCACCGTAGAGTACGTGTCTCACCTCAATACAGCGTCACAATGTGAGATACCGGGATTTCAAACCCTCAGGTCATCATCTACATCTATTACTCACCTCAAACCGGCCGTAGACTAGTCCGCAATGCCCTTTCCTCTTGAATTGACCTCCTCACACGTAGAATCTATCAAAACCACAATGAATACATTACTATATGCTAAAGAAACATAACCCAATCGAAATTACTCGAAAAATACTAAAAATTACGAAATTGGCAAAATCCGATTCCCGGGCCCACTTCTCGAAAAATTCTGAAATTTACATCACTGGAATCCTCGTCTCGCCACGAGTTTGTAAGTATAAATTTTATCAAAATCGAAGTTCAAATGCTCCTTCAAAACCCAAAAATTCATTTTCAAAACCAAGCCCTAGTTCTTCACAAAGTTCAAACCACTTTCATGAATTTAGGTGTTGAAATCACAGTTACATGACGTTTCTAGGCCATAGGACTTACCTCCAATCAATACCCGTCGAAAACCCTCTTCAAATCTACCAAAAAGCTCTTGAGGCGGAGTAAAAATGATGGAAAAGTGATATGGGTCGCGGATGAAATAACACTTAAAACCATTCTGCCCAGATGTAATTCCTTCTATGCGAATGCGAGGGTCCTCTCGCGTTCGCGATAACAAAATTTCCACTGGCCAACTTTACCCTTCGTGAACGCGTCCACTACCATGCGAACGCGAAGCTCTCTCAAAGCCACTTACGCGAACGCGTCTCGTCTCTCGCGAACACGATGTACACCCAGCTATTCCTCCGCGAACGCGGAACCATATATCGCAAATGCGAAGAGTAATTCACCTGCCACCCCAGATCCTTCTTCGCGAACGCGAAGCTACTCATGTGAACGCGATGACCAATTTTGGTCTGCAACTGCTGTGCATTTTCTGCAGCAAATCCTAAGTCCAAACTTCCTGTTTAACCATCCGAAATCACCCCGAGGCCCTCGGGACCTCAACCAAAAGCACAGATATGTTCTAGTACCTCATTCAAACTTGCTCGAGTCATAAAAACACATCCAACAACACAAGAATCATCAAATTACCACAGATTCAAGCCTAAGTTAAACTAAAACTTCTGAAACTTGCATTTGATCAAAAACCCGACCTAAACACCTTCGAATGACCTGAAAATTTGCAGGCATATCCAAAATCACCTAACGAAGCTACTGCAACTCTCTGAATTCCATTCCGACGCTCGAATCAAAATCTTACCTACCCACTGGAATTTTCCAAAATTCAAACTTAGCCAATTCAAGCCTAATTCTACACCGGACCTCCAAATTCAATTCCGATTGCGGTTCTAAGTCAAAAATCATCCCCCGAAGCTAACCGAATCATCAGAATTCCCATCCGAACCCGCTAATTAAATAGTCAACTTCCAGTTGACTTTCCAAAACAAGCTCCCCTTTAAGAGACTAAGTGTCTCATTTCTAACTAAAATCAATCCAATTCTATTCAACCAACTCAAATACCGATATTGATTCATAGTGAAGCATAATATGGGGGAAACGGGGCGGTAACTCACGCGACGAAGGGCCGGGTCGTCACATCCTCCCCAACTAAAATAAACGCTCGTCCTCGAGCGGGTCAAGAAACATACCTGGAGTCTCAAATAAGTGAGGATATCTGCTTTGTATCTCCTGCTCGGTCTCCCAAGTGGCCTCCTCCACGGGCCGACCTCTCCACTTCACCTTCACCGAAGCTATGTCCTTTGATCTCAACTTTCAAACCTGACGACCCAAGATAGCCACTGGCTCCACATCGCAGGTTAAGTCCTCATCCAACTGGATCGTGCTGAAGTCTAACACATGATACGGGTCCCCAACATACTTTCAGAGCATAGAAACATGGAACACCGGGTGAGCTCCCGACAAGCTGGGTGGCAAAGCAAGCATATAGGCCACCTCCCCAATCCCCCTAAGTATCTCAAAAGGTCCAATGAACCGTGGACTCAGTTTCCCTTTCTTTCCAAACCTCATAATGCCTTTCATAGGCGATACCTTTAACAAGACCTTCTCACCCACCAAATAAGATACATCTCGAACCTTCCGGTCCGCATAACTCTTCTGACGCGATTGGGCTGTGCGAAGTCTCTCCTGGATCACTTTCACCTTCTCTAAGGCATCCTGAACTAACTCTGTCCCCAATAGTCTAGCCTCGCCAGGCTCAAACCAACCAACCGGAGATCTACACCGTCTCCCATATAAGGCCTCATACGGTGCCATCTGAATGTTGGACTGATAGCTGTTGTTGTAAGCAAACTCTGTAAGAGGCAAGTAATTAGCCCAAGAACCCCCAAAGTCAATAACACAGGAACGCAATATGTCCTCCAATATCTGAATGGTACGCTCGGACTGACCGTCCGTCTGCGGATGAAACGCTGTGCTCAACTCTACCTGTTAACCCAACTCTCGCAGAAAAGTCCTCCAGAACTGAGAGGTAAACTGAGTACCCCTATCTGATATAATAGAAACTGGGACCCCATGCAACCGTACAATCTCCCGGATAAAAATCTCCACTAACCGCTCCGAAGAATAGGTGGTACACACCGGAATGAAGTGCGCAGACTTGGTCAGCCTATCCACAATCACCCAAAATGAATCAAACTTCCTCGCTGTCCGAGGGAGACCACTCACGAAGTCCATAGTAATCCTCTCCCATTTCCATTCGGGAATATCCATGTGCTGAAGCACACCACCGGGCCTCTGATGCTCATACTTGACCTGCTGACAGTTCAGGCACCGAGCTACATGACTCACAATGCCCTTCTTCATTCTTCTCCACCAGTAATGCTGCCTTAAATCCTGATACATCTTCGCGGCACCTGGATGAATAGAATATTGCGAGCTATGGGCCTCTTCCAATATCAACTCCCGAAGCCCGTCCACATTGGGCACGCAAATCTGGCCCTGCATTCTCAAAACACCATCACTATCAATAGTCACATCCCTGGCATCATCATGCTGAAATCTGTCCTTAAGAACAAGCAAATGTGGATCATCATACTGACGCTCTCTAATGCAATCATACAAGGAAGACCGAGATACCACACAAGCCAACACCCGACTGGGCTCAGAAATATCTAACCTCACCATCCGATTTTCCAAGGCCTGAATGTCAACTGCAAAGGGCCTCTCCCCAACTGGAATGTACGCCAAACTACCATACTGATTGCCTTTCGGCTCAAAGCATCGGCCACTACATTGGCCTTTCCCGGGTGATACAAAATGGTGATATCATAGTCCTTGAGTAACTCAAGCCATCTCCGTTGCCACAAATTAAGATCCTTTTGCTTAAACAAGTGCTGAAGACTGCGATGGTCAGAGAACACCTCACAAGATATGCCATAAAGATAGTGCCTCCAAATTTTTAAGGCATGAACTATAGCAGCCAACTCTAAGTCATGAACAGGGTAGTTCTTCTCATGAGGCTTTAACTGACGAGAAGCATAAGCAATAACTCGACCCTCCTGCATCAATACACAACCGATCCCAACTCTCGAAGCATCACAATACACCGTGTAAAAACCTGAAGCTGACGGCAATACTAATACCGGAGCTGTGGTCAAAGCTAACTTGAGCTTCTGGAAGCTCTCCTCGCGCTCATCCGACCACACAAATGGAGCATTCTTCTGCGTCAACTTCGTCAAAGGCGAAGCAATAGATGAAAAACCCTGAAAGAACCTGCGGTAATAACCCGCCAAACCGAGAAAACTCTGAATCTCAGTAGCTGAGGAAGGCCTGGGCCAACTCTGCACCGCCTCAATCTTCTTTGGGTCAACCTGAATACCATCACTGGACACCACGTGTCCCAGAAAAGCCACGGAACTAAGCCAGAACTCACATTTGGAGAACTTTGCATAAAGCTTCTCCTCTCTCAATCTCTGCAATGCCACCCTCAAGTGTTGCGCGTGCTCCTCCTGGCTACGCGAGTACACCACAATATCGTCAATAAACACGATCACAAATGAATCCAGATACGACCGAAATACACTGTTCATCAAGTGCATGAACGCGGCTGGGGCATTAGTCAGCCCAAATGACATAACCAGAAACTCATAGTGCCCATATCGCGTCCTAAAAGCCATCTTCATAATGTCTGAATCCCTAATCTTCAGCTGGTGATAGCCTGATCGGAGATCAATCTTAGAGAATACCTTTGCTCCCTGAAGCTGATCAAACAAATCCACAATACGGGGTAGTGGGTACTTGTTCTTCACTGTCACCTTGTTCAACTGTCTGTAATCAATGCATATCCTCATTTTTCCATCCTTCTTCTTTACAAATAAGACCGGTGCACCCTACGGTGACACAATCGGGCGAATGAACCCCTTTTCTAGGAGTTCCTGAAGATGCTCTTTCAATTTCTTTAACTCTGCTGGTGCCATACGATAGGGAGGAATAGAGATGGGCTGAGTGCCCGACACCAGATCAATACCGAAATCAATGTCCCTGTCCGGCAGTATGCCTGGAAGGTCTGTTGGAAACACATCTGGAAACTCTCTCACAACGGGCACAGAATCAATACTAGGAGTCTCAGCTTCAACATCTCTCCCAAATGCTAAATATGATAGACATCCTTTCCCAACCATCCGCTGTGCCTTTAAGAAGGAAATCATCCTACTGGGAACATAATCGGTCGAACCTCGCCACTCAATCCTCAGAATACCCAAAATAGCCAACGTAACTGTCGTGGCATGACAGTCCAGAATAGCATGGTACGGAGATAGCCAATCCATACCCAGAATCACATCAAAGTCTACCATACCCAACAACAATAAATCAACTCGGGTATCAAGACCCCCAATAGTAACAAGACAAGATCGATATACGTGATCCACAATAATAGTATCGCCCACCGGGGTAGATAAATGCACATGCAAGGCAAGACAACCACGGGTCATACCCAAATGATGAGCAAAATATGAAGATACAATGAATAGGTAGATCCAAAATCAAATAAGATAGAAGCATCCCTGTGGCAGACTGAGATAATACCTATGATGACGGCATCTGATGCAATGGCGTCCTTCCTATCTGGAAGAGCATAGAATCGAGTTTGACCACCGCCAGTCCGGTCTTCACACCTGGGGTGACCTCTGGCTACCTGGCCCCCACTCCTGGCTGACTAGGTGGGTGCCGAAGAAATAAGAGTAGAAGATGAGGGCTCATCCCTCTGCTGGGACTATCTACCACGGAGCCGAAGACACTGTCTCCTCATATGACCCAACTCACCACACTCGTAGCAATGAGCTGGAGCTGGAGAAAGGGACTGAAGGGAACCCCTCGCTGCAGATGAACCCTGGGCTGAAGAAGCAGGAGTAGTACTCTGAGCTGGAAGGGCGCTAAGTGAAGACTGACCCTGTTGATAACCCTGGTGACTACGGCCTGAAGAAGCCTCACTGGACTCTGTGCGACCTGACTGAGGAGGTCTGAAGGAACGACCTCTGCTGTGCTGGAACTGGCCCCTAGACAGAGCACCGCTAAAGCTACCTGAACCTCGAGGCCTCTTGGTCTCCCTCTCCTCATGCTCCCGACGATGATCTGTTTCAATCTGACGAGCCATATCAACTACCTCCTCAAACGAGGTGGCCACAACCCTCTCTCTAGTCATCAAAATACGAATGGGATAGTTGAGACCATCCACGAACCTCCTAATCCTCTCCCGATCAGTCGGGATCATCCAAGTAGCATGTCGAGCTAGTTGCGTAAACCTCAACTCATACTGGGTCACAGTCATGTCCCCATGAACCAACCACTCAAACTGACGACGTAGCTCCTCCCTGCAAGACTGTGGTACATACTTCTCCAGAAAGAGATAGGAGAACTGCTGCCAAGTAAGGGGCGCTGCTCCAACAGGCCTACGCCTCTCAAACTCCTCCCACAAAGTAAATGCAGGCCCTGAGAACTGGAAAGTAGTAAAAGCTACTCCACTCGACTCAAATATCCCTGCAGTGCGAAGCATACACTGACACTTGTCCAGAAATCCCTGGGCATCCTCGCCCTGTGTACCACTGAATGTCGGAGGCTGGAGCCTGCCAAACCTCTCCAGTCGACGCTGCTCATCATCTGGCATAGCTGGAACCACAAAATCCAAAGCTGGTGCGACTGGCGCAACTGGGGAAACTGTTGCAACTGGGGCAACTGGGGCAACTGGGGCAACTGGGGCAGCTCCCGGTGTCTGAAAATCGTGGACACCCTACTCGGGTGTGCGAGCAGCGGCGGTCTGCTGACCACCCCCGGTCTGAGAAGTAGCTGCTGTAATAGTGGCTGATACGGCCTGAACTAGGCTAGTGTAGGTGGATAAGATCTGAGCCAAAGCCTCCTAAAGACCAGGAATCACGATAGGCACTGCCGGTGCCTAAACAGGTGCTGCTGGAGCATCTACAGCTGGAAGCTGATCCTGAACCTGGACAGCTGGTGGGTCTGCAGGTGCTGCCCTTACTGGTCCGCCTCGACCACGATCGCGACCACGGCCCCTAGCGGGTGCCAAAGGTGGTTGTCCGCCACGTCCGGTAGCACAAGTTCTTGCCATCTGTGAGAGAATAGAATACAGAAATTTAGTTCTCGGACCAACAAAATTGCACGACAAGAATTTCAAGAAAGTGAAGTGTTTCCTAAAGGTTCTGTAGCCTCCCGAGGATAGATACGGACGTCTTCGTACCGATCTGCGAGACTCTACTAACCGGCTCATGACTCGTGAGGCCTAGTAACCTAGGCTCTGATACCAACTTGTCACGACCCCAATCCCGGTCGTGATGGCGCCCAATTATATAGCTAGGCAAGCCTGACCATTTATCACTCACTAACCCAATATGATAACTTATTAATGACAATTTAAGGAAATTACCAGTATAAAAATAATAAGCCGATATTTATAATAAAAACAATACGGAACAGACTGAAACATCTGAAGAAACACTCCCAACAGAATTTGGGGTCACAAGTCTAGAGCCTCTAACAACGGAGTAACAAATATTTGAAAATACATAATTCTGGAATGCAGAAATTAAAACTGAATATAAGAGGAGAAGTCGGATCCTGCGAACGTCAGGCAGCTACCTCGACAACTCTGATAAAACTCTGCAAGACAGCGACTGCTCAACTAAGTCTCCGGAACACCTGAATCTGCACACATGGTGCAGGGAGTAAAGTGAGTACTTCCAACTCAGTGGTAATAGACATATATAATGGTTGAAAGTAAGAAATCCCGAAATACCACAATGTAAAGCTGAAACTATTCTCCTAGCACATTTAACAGTAAGCAACAATAGATCAATGACAGACAGATATCAAAGTATGAATGCAATGCAATGCACATGACCGCTGCGGCATACAGCCCAATCTATTGGATACCCGCGCTCACTGTGGGGGTTCAGACTCCGGAGGGGATCCTACAGCCCAAGCGCAATGACATAGTAGCATTCGCTACGGCGTGCAGCCCGGTCCACAATTAGTCCAAATATATATATGCAAGCAAGCCCCACGGGCACAATCAATTTCCATTTAACAGGTATTATAGTTTAAGTGATTAAAGCCTTAGAAGATTTCTACTCATTTTTAGACAATATTTAACTCTCGATTGATATCATGGGAACATGCTCAATATCATGGAAGCAGTGATAATAATCCCTAAGGGAGCCAAATCGTTGGCTCGCTGCCCAAATATGCTCATAACAATCCAAGTAGGATGTTTACTAGTCAATTTCTAGGCATATAACATAGTATAGACATTTCTCGGATGGACTAAGCCATACTCCCGTCTACAAACGACCCCTCACTCACCGTAGAGTATGTGTCTCGCCTCAATACAGCGTCACAATGTGAGATACTGGGGTTTCAAACCCTCAGGTCATCATCTACATCTATTACTCACCTCAAACCGGCCGTAGACTAGTCCGCAATGCCTTTTCCTCTTGAATCGACCTCTTCGCGCGTAGAATCTAGTCAAAACCACAATGAATACATTACTATATGCTAAAGAAACATAACCCAATCGAAATTACTCGAAAAATACTAAAAATTATGAAATTGGCAAAACTCGAGCCTCGGGCCCACTTCTCGAAAAATTCTAAAATTTACATCACTGGAATCCTCGTCTCGCCATGAGCCCGTACATATAAATTTTATCAAAATCGAAGTTCAAATGCTCCTTCAAAATCCAAAAATTTGTTTTCAAAACCAATCCCTAGTTCTTCACAAATTTCAACCCACTTTCATGAATTTAGGTGTTGAAATCACAGTTACATGACGTTTCTAGGCCATAGGACTTACCTCCAATCAATACCCATCGAAAACCCTCTTCAAATCTACCAAAAAGCTCTTGACACGGAGTAAAAATGGTGGAAAAGTGATATGGGTCGCGGATGAAATAACACTTAAAACCATTCTGCCCAGATGTAATTCCTTCTATGCGAATGCGAGGGTCCTCTAGCGTTCACGATGAACAAAATTTCCACTGGCCAACTTTACCCTTCGCGAATGCGTCTACCACCACGCGAACGCGAAGCTCTCTCAAAGCAACTTACGCGAACGTGTCTCGTCTCTCGCGAACGCAATGTACACCCAGCTATCCCTTCGCGAACGCGGAACCATACGTCGCGAACGCGAAGAGTAATTCACTTGCCTCCCTAGATCCTTCTTCGCGAACGCGAAACTACTCATGCGAACGCGATGACCAATTTTGGTCTGCAACTGCTGTGCATTTTCTGCAGCAAATCCTAAGTCCAAACTTCCCGTTTAACCATCCGAAATCACCCCGAGGCCCTTGGGACCTCAACCAAAAGCACATATATGTTCTAATAACTCATTCAAACTTGCTCGAGTCATAAAAACATATCCAACAACACAAGACTCATCAAATTACCACGGATTCAAGCCTAAGTTAAACTAAAACTTCCGAAACTTGCATTTGATCAAAAACCCGACCTAAACACCTCTGAATGACTTGAAAATTTGCAGACATATCCAAAATCACCTAACGAAGCTACTGCAACTCTTGGAATTCCATTCCGACCGTCGGATCAAAATCTCACGTACTCACCGGAATTCGCTAAAATTCAAACTTAGCCAATTCAAGCCTAATTCTACACCGGACCTCCAAATTCAATTCTGATTGCGCTCCTAAGTCACAAATCATCCCCCGAAGCTAACCGAATAATCAGAATTCCCATCCGAGCCCTCTAACTAAATAGTCAACTTTCAGTTGACTTTCCAAAACAAGCTCCCCTTTAAGATACTAAGTGTCTCATTTCCAAATAATATGGGGAAAATGGGGAGGTAACTCACGTGACGATGGTCCGGGTCGTCACATCTTTAATCTTGCTTACTTCCATTCTAATTCTCACGGAGGAGTTGTAGTTGGCAAGATTATTAATTTTTTAGTAAAAAGTAATCGCAAGAGGATATTTCTATATTGTGCTGGAATATTAGTTTTAATTAATTATTATCACTTCTATCTATTTATTCTCCAAAGTTAGTTGTATATCAATTTTGTAATTCTCACGAAGCAAAATTAATATATGATAACTATTAGGTATAATAATAGAGTGAGAGTAATTCTTTTTAAGCTATCATTCCAAGTCTTTAATCTTGCTTACTTCCATTTTAATTCTCACGGAGGAGTTGTAGTTGGCGAGATTATTGATTTTTAGTAAAAAGTAATCGCAAGAGGTTTTTGCTATCTTTTAGCACAATTCAGGTAATAAAATTATTTCAGTTTAATCGTAACGAGTCATATATCAATTGATTTACATAATCTCACGGAGTGTTATTAATTGATTATTTCTTAGTGGGAAAATATAATTGTATTAGCAATAAATAGTTATTCCTAATAGAAATACATGTAGAAGCTAAGATTTTATTATTATCACTCTATCGAGTGAATTCAATAATTCCCAACTCTTTTTAAATATAAATCTTCCGAAAGTTATTTTGTTTCAACTTAAGCAATTTAAATTTTCAACAAACAAAACTTCATCAATTTGGTTCTCTCAAATAGTAGTAAGAATATTAAAAGTTTGTAGCTAGATTCTTCAATCTCTGTGGGACGATATCATAAACTATACTAGAATTTGACAGAGTACGAGCAGCAAAAATCTTATACCCATTGGCCTCGTCACACTCTCAGAAATAACATTCATATGCCACAAAAGACGTACTATAGGCTTGACCGTAGTGTGCTACTGTACTAACCGAGCCCATTCAGTCTAGGATTAAGTAGGCTGTGGGATGGGTATGATATATTTGGATATAAGAGTGACTACACCTTCCTAAGCACTTTAATACATACAATTTACCTTTCAAAATCCCACACTTATGTCAAACCATAACTCCACTTATCACATTAATATACATTAACTCCCTACTTCTTTAAGCACAACTACATCAAGAGTCACCAATTATCGAGGAGTATTTGCACAATATTACAATTATTTTTTTTCTTTTTTCATTTCAAGTGGCTCTTACTTTTTCAAAATAGTGCACCTTCTCCTTATTTCATTAGTTCTACTCAAAAACCAAACCAACCACCCAACACTTTAACTTTTACAAAGTTCATAATAATTCAAGTGCTCATAAAAGGTGAAAAGATTCAAATAGTTAGTTAATTCAAACAAATGGGTAAGACTTGTAATGTGGTTGCTAAAGAAACAGAATTAAAGGCTCAAATAATTAACTGCGATGCATAACAATTAGGCAGGTAATATATATATATATATATATATATATATATATATATATATAACTTTTAAAAAGTTCATAATAATTCAAGTGCTCACAAAAGGTGAAAAGATTCAAATAGATGGTTAATTCAAATAAATGGGTAAGGCTTATATATATATATATATATGTGTGTGTGTGTGTGCGCGCGCGCGCGCTCGCCTCTATCACTTCCAAGGCTGAACAAAACTATTTCGCTTTGCAAACATACGGGGCAAGTTCTAGACATTAAATGGAATGCACATAATAATACACAAACCTCACACGCACATGGCATATAACTCACTAAGGATTGGACTAATCAAGACACTCTAGTCAAAGCAGTTAAGCAAAGTTAAGATCAAACAATTTAAGTTACTTATACAAGAGTCAAAACCTGATCTTAAGCGTCACAACAAAAGTACTCATTATTCTCAAGGCATAGCAAAGATATTGCTTCAATTCCAATCACATCGCAATGGCTCCTACTCCTAAAAAATAAAACTAATTACACCCGGTTCAAACAAAACCCTTGAAAAAAATCGCGACACAAAGAAAAATCAGGAGGTAATTACTACACTGCCTACAAAGAAAATCTTTTTGTCCCTTTTCTTTCGACTTAAATCCCTCAATAAACCTGTCGAATGGGATTCATTATCGGGAAAAGTCTAAATTTCTACCTTTTTCATTTTTTTTTCAATTTTCTCAGGGGCTAGTAAAATAATACTCAACTATGAAAATAAAAATAAGAAGCTAAAATCAAAATAAGAAGTTAATATTTTTCTAACATACTACTACTAATTATCTAGATAAATTCTCTCACCCTACACTTAAAAGAGTGCAGTGTCCCCAATACACAAATAAAATAAAATAATAACGAGGGTGGAAAAGAAATTCTCTGAAAGGTCAAAAGCCGAAGCAATAGAGGCTCACGGGTACTCAGACTTCCCCCAGGTATGGTCCTTTATGTGGGCACTCCACACTTAGTTCTCACCATGTAGCTCGCTTTCGCACACATTCAGTGGCATTTCTTCTATGTTCATAATCGTACAAAATAAAAATAAATACTACAAAAATAATAAAAATAAATTAAAATAATAAATAAATAAAAAAAGCAGTAAAGTTGAATTATCTCCCAACAAGCGTCTAATTTAACGTCGCGATATGACTTGAACCACTTTTTCCTTCACCTTGAAATTAAGAATTGTGACAAGAGTGGTTGCTCTTATGTTAAGCAACCCCCACTTCCAACCGAGAGGTTGTGAGTTCGAGTCTCCCCAAGAGTAAGGTGGGAAGTTCTTGGAGGGAAGGATACCGGAGGTCTATTTGAAAACAGCCTCTCTACCCCAGGGTAGGGGTAAGGTCTGCATACACACTACCCTCCCCAGACCCCATTAAGTGGGATTATACTGGGCTGTTGTTGTTGAACTTAAGAATTGTACCCCTAACATGTCATCCAGTCTGCGGCTATGCTCCAGTGTTGAGACTACAAAGATAATCACGCCAAGTAATAAATTTTTTACTCTGCACTTCTTGGCCTTTAGATGAGGAATGTAATTTTTGCTTTTTGACATAACAAATTCAAGAATATAGGCACTCTCATCCTCACCCTTTGACTCCCTCATAGGCTCAAATAGCTCGATTACTATCTTATTATCTAAAGACAGTGTGAAAAAATAATTAAAATGAGGTATAATGCGCCTGAACTCATGAATTGTACTACTATTTACATCTCCACATATACATACACTCAAGTCTCTCAAAGTAATGTTATCTATTCTCTCATATGACTCTAGATCACTCTTCACAACATTGGCATCCTCTAGAAAAATATGGTCTAATAATTGGTATTCTCGTTTTAGCTCCTAAATTTGGTCTAGAAGATTTTTTTTTCAGCTTCACACAACTCATCATTAAATTATTGGGTATTACACGCATCAACTTTTGCACTCAAATCTGCATTCAAGTTCTGCACAGCCAAATCATTCACCAACTTTGTTAGAAGACAACGTCGTTCTGTATATTTGCTTAATCGAGAATATATGTGTCACGACCCAATTCTTGACCTGTCGTGATGGCGTCTATCGTAGTACTAGGAAGACCAACATTTCCAAAATACTCCAACATTTAACATAAAATGAATCAAGAAATTTTAAATAACTAAGGTTTTCATAGAAAACAGGGTAAAAATCCAAAATACAAGTGCAGAAAAATTGCTCCCCAAAATCATGGTGCCACTGAGCTCATGACATCTATACATCACCAGTCTAGAAACGAAAGGTCTGCAAGAGTCTGGATAAAATACAAATAAAAAAAAGACAAAGAAGGAGAAACAAGGACTGCGGACGTCGGGCATCTACCTCGTAAATATCCGAAGATTAAATGTGCACGATATTAACGCCGACCCTATCTGGAAATACCTAGATCTGCACACGAAGTGTAGGGTGTAGCATGAGTACAACTTACTCCGTAAGCAACAATAATAAATAAGGAACTGAAAGATCATTTTTAGTAATCTGAATAAGAAAGTAGACATGCTTTCAAATCCGGCAATTTAAGTCACATCAGTCTATACACGACAAGTTCAAGAAACAATTGGATACAATATCTCCTAGAAGTTTCAAAATAGTGACATATTTCCATGCTGTAACCAAATAACAAGACATGTATTCCAAGAATCTTTTTAGTAACCATGCCAACATATAAAGCTTTCTGTTAAGAATCTCTTGCTACACAATAGGAATGCAAACATTAAAGTGGAAAACTGTAATGAGAACTCCCAACAGGTCTGCGTAGATGTCCACAAGGATTATAATGAACATTTAAGATGAAAAAGGGATATAAAATGAGGATAGAACCGACTTGGGGACTTATATGTGTGCATTCTTAGATGTGCCACATGTCCGCATGCACTTTGTATTAAGGCAACAATTTGCCAGTTATGTTCTTTCCAAAATATTCTGGATAATTATCAATTACCCATATAATTGAGAATTATTTTCACTTACTTAAAATACTAATAAATTTTTATATATCTTATATACCTTACTATTATGGTCATATGATACATCGTATTGCAGTAATCCATAAATATCGAGTATTTTAGTTCGGACCGAATTTTACCCAAACATGTCAAACTTGGATGAATATTCATTTTCTTTGACTTGTTTCCCCTCTCACCTTCACGAATTTACGTATCACTTGTTTGAAATAGTATAATTCTTAAAATCTCAAAATAATCCCATCCCCGAGCTTACGTCGATTAACTTACGACGAAAATTTAACATACGAAAATGCAGGATTTAACATCATTCCTCCCCTCTGGAACATTCGTCCTCCAATGTTGACTGGTGCTTTTATCATTTAAATAGTCTATGTCTTCCGAATACTTTATTATTCTCCTTGCCATCTAGACAACTGTTCTGTGATTAAATCAAAAGGCGAGGTCATTTCCCCCTTTTAGGCCACTTTCTCACACTATGGCTTATGGTCAGGTGTCACGACCAAACTCCCAAATCCGGTCGTGATGGCGCCTCTCGTGAAAACAAGACCGGCCAGACCATCTCAGAACACCACTTAAAGCAGTTAATCAGTTATATAACAGTTTGAATATGATTTAATCAATATAAATACAACCCAATACAGTCCGACCGGGGTGTCACAAGTCACGAGCATCTAGTGAGTAGGGATGCCACTATTGGGCCAACAAAGTATATATACACAAGAAAGAACTGAAATTCAAAGATGAAATACGGTGCCGCGAACGCTGGCGGTGACCTTGCTCAACTACCATAATACGGCCTTCGGTCCTGCTAATAATCCGTTACCGGGTGAAAAATACCTGCAACTGCACACAAGGTGTAGGGAGTAAAGTGAGTACTTCCAACTCAGTGGTAATAAGAGAGAATAATAATTGGGCGATAAGAAAATACGTATGGGCACACCAAAATGCTATAAAAGACAGTACAACCCTCTGAGAAAGATAGTAAAATCGTAACATCGAGAAAATTCTTTAAAAAAATCTCAAGCTCAGTTAAAAATCTCTTTTGAAATTATGCCTTTTCAACAGTTGCAAACATAAATTTCAACAAGTAGGAAATAGTCAGAAATCTGCCCCTCAGGCTCAGTATCAACCTCTCAGTGTAGTATCAGCCCCGCGAGCTCACTCCCAACTCACCAAGTACAACCTCAGCCATCTCGGGCTCAGCACTCCCAAGTCACCAAGCACAATATCAGCCTCTCCAGCTCAGCACTCCTTAACACGTAACACCAGAGTATCTGGTCAACAAGAAAAGTAATAACATGTATGCCAATGATATTTGAGTGCTAAATGTCAAGCCACGTAGTGCAAACAGGAGTGAATGCATGAATGCAATGCAATGCATATGACCGCTACGGCGCGTAACCCGATCCATGGGTACCCTGCACTCACTGGGGGTGTGTACAGATTCCGAAGGGGCTCCTACAGTCCAAGCGCAATAATACTGCGGCGTGCAGTCCGATCCACATAACATATCACTGTGGCGTGCAGTCCGATCCATATAATATACTACTGCGGCGTGCAGTCTGATCCATGCAATATGCCACTGTGGCATGCAGTCCGATCCATGCAATATGCTATTGCGACGTGCAGTCCGATCCATGCATGTATATGCATATGCACACATAACACCCGAGGCCTGAAAGCCTCCTCACATATCACTCGAGGCCTGAAAGCCTCCTCACATATCACTCGAGGCCTGAAAGCCTCCTCGCATCACTCCTCATTCCCCCACATATGGCCCTTAGCCTCAATCAGTCCAAAAATAGTCAAAAAGCCCCTCGGGCTTTAGTAAAACAATAATACTCAGCTCAAATGATAGTTCAAATTTCGTTTAAAACTCCAAGTTTGAGTAAAATATAGTTGAGTTCATAAAACAGGGTAAATCATCCGGACTGAGCTCAGGTCATATTTCAAATAGTGAGGGAAACAGTGATGATAGTTCATAAAGAGTTCAAACAATCGGCAAGAAGCCCCAAGTATGGCAATGAGCCCAAATCATAAAGATAACAACAAATTGTTTGCAAATACGTGGTAAAAACCAACAACCAGGACGGACTAAATCACGATTTCCAACGGTGCTCTACCCCACGCTCAGGTCCAGCGTGCAAGTCACCTTAATACAGCACTAAGATGTGCAAATCCGGGGTTTCAAACCCTCAGGATATCATTCCCAAGTATTACTCACCTCAAACCGGTGGAATTCCTTGCTCGCCTTTGTCCCTCAAATTGGCCTCCACGCGCGTCGAATCTAACCAAAACCAGAGCTAACACATTATAATATGCTAATGGGACAACACCCAATCGAAAACAATCGAAATGACAAAAATCTCGAAACTAGCAGAACCCAAGGCCCGAGCTCGCTTCTTGAAAAATTACAAAACTTACATTATCGGAATCCTCGTTTCGCCACGAGTCCGTACATATAAAACTTATCAAAATCGGAGTTCAAATGGGCCATCAAATTCCAAATTTACATAGCAAAAACCAAGCCCTAATTTCTTCAATTTTTGTATCCAATTTCAGAGAATTAATGGATGAATCTTCGATAAAATAATGTATTTAACTCATAAAACTTACCTCCAATCGATTCCCGGTCGAAACCTTCTTACTTCCCGTCAAAATGCTCCCAAGATGCTCAAAAATGGTAAAAGAAATGAGTTGGGTCACTGGGAAAATGTCCTTAAAACATTCTGTCCAGGCCTGATTTTTCCTTCATCGCGTTCGCGACCTCTCTCACGCGAACGCGAAGCACATTTTCCAGACCTGCCCAATTTTCCTTATACGCGAACGCGTCAACTGGCCCGCGATCGCGATGAACCAACAGCTTCCACTACGCGAACGCGTCTGACCCCACACGTTCGCGATGCCCAATCTTCTTCTTTAACGCGAACGCGATCCTACCCTACGCGAACGCGATGGCCAAATTTCAAGCCCTCTCCAGACTACTCTACGCGTTCGCATCCATCACCACGCGAACGCGATGAACAAAAGTTTGCAACACTTATGACAGCAAAATCTGATCTCAATACCAACCAAAAATGGTCCGTTTGAACCTCCAAAATCACCCCGAGGCCCCCGGGACCCCAACCAAAAACACCAACCTACTCCAAAACATCATATGGACTTGTTCCAATCATAAAAACACGACCATTAATACAAAAATCATCAAGTCACGACGGATTCAAGCCTAAATTCAACTAAAACTTCCGAATCTCACATTCGATCAAAAACCAACCAAACGACGTCCGAATGACCTGAAACTTTGCAGACATATCCAAAATCACCTAACGAAGCTACTGCAACTCTCAGAGTTCCATTCCGACCCTCGGATCAAAATCTCACCTATCAACCGGAATTCGCCAAAATCCTAATTCTACACCGGACCTCCAAATTCATTTCCGATCGCACTCCTAAGTCACAAATCATCCCTCGAAGCTAACCGAACCACCGGAATTCACATCCAAGCCCTCTAACCACATAGTCAACTCCTGGTTAATTTTTCTAAAACAAGCTTTCTTCTAAGAGGCTATGTATCTTATTTTCAACCAAAACCAATTCGATTACACCCGATCGACTCTAATACTGATATAGAAACATGAAGCAACACAATAAGGGGAAAACGGAGCAGTACACATAAGACGACGGGTCGGGTCGTCACATTCTCCCCAACTTATACAAATGCTCGTCCTCGAGCGTACCGGAGTTGTACTAGAAGCAACCCAATAGCTGAATGACCTTACCAAGCATATACTCGGGGTGATCCCACGTCACCCTATCTCACATAGGTCCGATAATACAATATAACTGGAATTTCACTGTCTATCCAAACCATAAACCACATTGCACTTCCCGAAACCATACACCAGATCAGAACTTCACGTCTATATTCAAAATAAACCTGAACCAACTGTAATAACCCATACTTGCCACTCCAGGTGAGACCATATGATATACTACATAACTCAAACACATGCAGCGATAACTTCCATTCACAACAGCTGCCCACGACAACCAAATATCGATAGAAAATCTCTTGTTAGATAAAGTCTCATTTCAATACCTTCATATATTGCCAACAGCAACTGAATACGCGATATACTGAACCCACCTCTCAGATCAACCATTCATGAATCCATTTCCCTCTTGACTGATACTACAAGAGATTTCAGAGCCAAACCTCGATATTACATTTCTAACAAGCTGAAATCAAATCTGTTCGTACTCATTAATGACTCCAATGATCACTTCGACTCCAACCACCCCTCTGGTGATATGACACCTCGATGCAGGCCTAATCCACAACTTGCGTAATACATGCACCAATGAGAAGCAGTCTGAACATGCTTAAATCATGGAAATGACTCAACGAAAGAGTTGTACCTCAAGCTCAACAGTACCATTACAACACAAAACTGATATCCCATCTCACATCATAGAAATAGAGTACCTAAATCCTCCTCGAAAAGTCATAACTTCATGTGGCCTTGCCACAACGCCCGATTCTATCCAAACACTATTACCCATGAAGCACCTCAAGTTACTATGCTCAAAATAGACAGCCATACACAGATTGATGTCTGAAACCAAGCAATCCATCACACCCACGGTGAAGCAAGTAATATATACACTATTCAATCCTGAAAGGACACAACCGATGCATTATTCGCCGAGCAACACCCAATACGGACTTTCCTCAGAAACCATGAAGTAATGCATACAAAGTAACATATAGAAAACTATTCTCAACATCACACTGTTGCGGCGTGCAACCCGATCTAGATAACATACCCGTGGCGGCGTGCCACCCGATCCACACATATATTTCACAAAAGGAGATGCACATCGAGCCAAATTTGCTCATTACAATAAACACATATAGTCTCATGCCCGGCCACAAGAAAAGCATCCTAAAAAGTCCCTCAATACCGGAACTGACTCGATGGTAGAACCTCTGCACTAACATCCGTCACGAAGGCCCAATTAATAAAGAAATGCTTGCCGGCCGTCCGCTGGTCTCTGGAATACAAGCTACCCTCCTAGAACATAATCCGATGCACCTTGCCACGCAGCCTGTGGCATTTTTCGACATAGTCCATAACACATTAGTCTAGGGAACCTGACATTGGGACAACCAGTCTGCAATCTAATATCATAACCCAAATTTAGCATACCAAGCAAGGAAAGATCCACTCGGACCTCCAAATTCAATAACTGCTAGACGATGTCGATACACACGATCCACAACCACTGCATAGCAATACCATCTTCCTTAATCATCTGGAGATCGATTTTTAAATCACCTGCAGCTGCCCGCGCTGCTCAAGAATTTAATGACTTCCCATTATATTATGAACTGAACCAAAACCTTGAACACGCAAATCTCAGTTCTCCATATCATAACACATAGACCATACCACACTTAGGATAACATGAGGACTTCTATCTCTCTTCTGCACCGTAGACGTCGACGCACTCAACTAGTCAAGAACTTTCATGATCCCATATAGGAGAAAAATTATTACACACTCCATGCTTCACATACCCATAGGAAATATACTCATTTTCAACCCACGATAAAACACATCAAGAACTCTTTCCCCCAATTCCATTGCACAAGCTAAACTGCCAGGACTGAATCCTTCTACCCAAACCAAGTTAAGCAAACTGCCAGCACTTAAAAGCTTTGCTGCACAATACCTGTAAGGCTCATTTCCTCGAACACATACAATAATTAATCATATCCTTACCATACCGATTCGGTTCATTATCAAGCTATTCCATTTATCCAATTTCCTGCCCGATTCATCTTTAATTTGATATTCTCCCTTGCTGTAGCACCACAATACCTTAACCCAGGTTACCAAACGAGACTCGCACATAAAACCACACTGTCTAAGACCCATATGTCACTGAATACCCTCTCAAACGTTTCCCAAAAATACCACATTCCAGAATGTTTCACTTTGAAGAACTTCCTGCGATTCTGAATTCGCTACCATAACCTTCCAAATGCGGATACATAGAATCCCATGATTAACATAAAGTACCACAAGTATTGATCTTTTCTAATGAAAACACAGTCTCTAGCATGCACAATCTTGAATATAGTAAAACCATTCTCGAGAGTCATTCATTCTTATTCAGCTGTAATTCACCTGCCCTAAATGAATGGAATCACTCGTGCCTTATTAGCACCCTGACACCGCAGAACATGATGTCATACAGATACAAACAACCATCTTTCTTCTCCATACACTGAGCATTCTTTATCAACAACAGCTCAAAACATTCTAGTATTTTCTCACATCTACGAAGCACCATATATCCTTTATCAAAAATTTTCCCTCACATGCGCCATTCTCGGCTCAGTTTCCGCGACCAGAACTGATCCGCCAACATACCTTGAGACAAAACCAACATAGTACCTAACAGTGCAATCAGCTAATCAATAGCAACCTCCCCAACTTGGCTCGAAGCCAAATACCAGGACACGCTCAATAAATCCTTAATACTTTTACCCAAATGAAACCACAACATTATAGTGAGATTAAACTCAAGTCATTTACAAGTTTTGTGAATACACAGATCATCTAGCACTGACATTCTCTGCAACCCTCGCATTCATTTCCACATCAGCTGAGCCTACTCTAGGCAACAATATTTATACTAAGTCCCCAAATTTTTCAAAAATTTCGGCAGAGTTTCCTTTGTAATTGAGCATATCCACCTGTCAAAGAATCACCAAAACCATCCTAACAACACGCCCACAACTTGACAAAGTATCACAATGTATATAAATAACATTAATCTCAATACTACGTGTATTATATTATCAAAATTAATACATGGACATGCGTTGCACCTATTTGAATCATAACATATGGAAAATACCTTTAAATCCTCCATTATCTGGGCTGTTCAACCAAGTAAGAACATTTTCTCAATATTTTTGTATACCTTTCACCGCCATATATATAACACATCCATTAAGTCTTCCTGAGTCTGAACTCATACCACCATACGTATTGTACTATACTTCCCAACTAGGAATACGAAAACATTATTCATGCGCCCATAACTTGGGGCTACACAACGAATCATAATAGAAAACGAATCACCAACAGTTCATCTGTTATCCCGCAGACTCCGTCATCACTATCAAGACATATAATAACATCTCATCACATGAATACCAAACTGCCACTCCGGCTAATAGGGACAATACTGATCATGTAAGTTCATAATACCAGCCCTCAAAATCAGCACCTCGGTGCTCAAGCCATAGGCAAAGATCCGGCCTCAAGTCCTCCAGACTGGACCAACATGAACTCACGGAGATTGCCTCTCGCCCCTTGATCGAGGAATCAAAAGCCATTAAGGCACATAGACTACTGAGCGCTCACGTGAGCATACAAACGTGTGGAAGGAATTTCAAGAATTATGTCCCCAGCTGAATCAAGTACGCACGATAAAAATTCCAAGAATGGGAAGTTTTTCCTAAAGGTTTTGTAGCCTCTCGAGGATAAATACAGACGTCTCTTTACCGACCCGCGAGACTCTACTAACCCTGCTCATGACTCGTGAGACCTAGTAACCTAGGATTTGATACCAACTTGTCACGACCCGACTCCCAAACCCGGTCGTGATGGCGCCTCTCGTGAAGACAAGGTCAGCCAGACCATCTCAGAATACCACTTAAAGCAGTTAATCAGTTATATAACAGTTTGAATATGATTTAATCAATATAAATACAACCCAATACAGCCCGACCGGGGTGTCACAAGTCACGAGCATCTAATGAGTAGGGACGCCACTATTGGGACAACAAAGTATATATACACAAGATAGAACTGAAATTCAAATATGGAATACGGTGCCGCGAACGCTGGCGGTCACCTTGCTCAACTACCATAATACGGCCTTCGTTCCCGCTAATAACCCATTACCGGGTGAACAATACCTGCAACTGCACACAAGGTGCAGGGAGTAAAGTGAGTACTTCCAACTCAGTGGTAATAAGAGAGAATAATAACTGAGCGATAAGAAAACACGTATGGGCATACCAAAATGCTATAAAAGACAGTACAACCCTCTAAGAAAGATAGTAAAACCGTAACATTTAGAAAATTCTTTAAAAAAATCTCAAGCACAGTTAAAAATCTCTTTTGAAAATATGCCTTTTCAACAGTTGCAAACATAAATTTCAACAAGTAGGAAATAGTCAGAAATCTGCCCCTCGGGCTCAGTATCAACCTCTCATTGCAGTATTAGCCCCGCGAGCTCACTCCCAACTCACCAAGTACAACCTCAGCCATCTCGGGCTAAGCACTCCCAACTCACCAAGCACAATATCAGCCTCTCGGGCTCGACACTCCTTAACATGTAACACCAGAGTATCTGGTCAACCAGGCAAGTAATAACATGTATGCCAATGATATATGAGTGCTAAATATCATGCCACGTAGTGCAAACAGGAGTGAATGCATGAATGCAATGCATATGACCGTTACGGCACGTATCCCGATCCATGGGTACCCTACACTCACTGGGGGTGTGCACAGACTCCGGAGGGGCTCCTACATCCCAAGCGCAATAATACTGCGGCGTGCAGTCCGATCCACATAACATATCACTGCGGCGTGCAGTCCGATCCACATAACATATCACTGCGGCGTGCAGTCCGATCCATATAATATACTATTGCAGCGTGCAGTCCGATCCATGCAATATGCTACTGCGGCGTGCAGTCCGATCCATGCAATGTGCTACTGTGGCATGCAGTCCGATCCATGCATGTATATGCATATGCACACATAACACTCGAGGCCCGAAAGCCTCCTCACATATCACTCGAGGCCTGAAAGCCTCCTCACATATCACTCGAGGCCTGAAAGCCTCCTTGCATCACTCCTCATGCCACCACATATGGCCCTCGGCCTTAATCAGTCCAAAAATAGTCAAAAAGCCCCTCGGGCATCAGTAAAACAATAATACTCAGCTCAAATGATAGTTCAAATTTCATTTAAAACTCCAAGTTTGAGTAAAATATAGCTGAGTTCATAAAACAGGGTAAATCACCCGGACTGAGCTCAAGTCATATTTCAAATAGTGAGGGAAACAGTGATGATAGTTCATAAAGAGTTCACACAATCGGCAATAAGCCCCAAGTATGGCAATAAGCCCAAATCATAAAGATAACAACAAATTATTTGCAAATACGCGGTAATAACCAACAACCGGGACGGACCAAGTCACGATCCCCAATGGTGCTCTACCCCACGCTCAGGTCCAGGGTGCAAGTCACCTCAATACAATGCTAAGATGTGCAAATCCGGGGTTTCAAACCCTCAGGATATCATTCATAAGTATTACTCACCTCGAACCGGTGGAATTCCTTGCTCACGATGCCTTTTCCCCTCAAATTGGCCTCCACGCACGTCGAATCTAACCAAAACCAGATAGAACACATTATAATATGCTAATGGGACAACACCCAATCGAAAACAATCGAAATATGACAAAAATCTCGAAACTAGCATAAACCGAGCCCCAGGCCCGCTTCTCAAAAAATTACAAAACTTACATTATCAGAATTCTCATCTTGCCACGAGTCTGTACATATAAAATTTATCAAAATCGGATTTCAAATGGGCCATCAAATTCCAAATTTACATAGCAAAAACCAAGCCCTAATTTCTTCAATTTTTGTATCCAATTTCAGAGAATTAATGGATGAATCTTCGATAAAATCATGTATTTAAATCATAAAACATACCTCCAATCGATTCCCGATCGAAACCTTCTTACTTCCCGTCAAAATGCTCCCAAGATGCTCAAAAATGGTGAAAGAAATGAGTTGGGTCACTGGGAAAATGTCCTTAAAACATTCTGTCCAGGCCTGATTTTCCTTCATCGCGTTCGCGACCTCTCTCACGCGAACGCGAAGCACATTTTCCAGACCTGCCCAATTTTCCTTATACGCGAACGCGTCAACTGGCCCGCGATCGCGATGAACCAACAGCTTCCACTACGCGAACGTGTCTGACCCCACGCGTTCGCGATGCCCAATCTTCTTCTTTAACGCGAACGCAATCCTACCCTACGCGAACGCGATGGACAAATTTCAAGCCCTCTCCAGATTACTCTACGCGTTCGCGTCCATCACCACGCGAACACGATGAACAAAAGTCTGCAACACTTATGACAGCAAAATCTGATCTCAATACCAACCAAAAATGGTCCGTTTGAACCTCCAAAATCACCCCGAGGCCCCCGGGACCCCAACCAAAAACACCAACTTACTCCAAAATATCATACGGACTTGTTCCAATCATAAAAACATGACCATTAATACAAAAATCATCAAGTCACGACAGATTCAAGCCTAAATTCAACTAAAACTTCCGAATCTCACATTCGATCAAAAACCCAACCAAACGCCGTCCGAATGACCTGAAACTTTGCAGACATTTCCAAAATCACCTAACGAAGCTACTGCAACTCTTGGAATTCCATTCCGACCCTCGGATCAAAATCTCACCCATTAACTGGAATCCGCCAAAATTCAAACTTCGCCAATTCAAGCCTAATTCTACACCGGACCTCCAAATTCAATTCCGATCACACTCCTAAGTCATAAATCATCCCCGAAGATAACCGAATCACCAGAATTCACATCCGACCCTCTAACCACATAGTCAACTCCCGGTTGACTTTTCTAAAACAGGCTTTCTTCTAACAGGCTATGTGCCTTATTTTCAACCAAAACCAATTCGATTACACCCGATCGACTCTAATACTGATATAGAAACATGAAGCAACACAATAAGGGGAAAATGGAGCATTAACACATAAGACGACGGGTCGGGTCGTCACATCATGATCCTTCCAGTCTCGTAACTGTTGCTACATGTTATCATGCAGCCTGTGACTCTTAGCTTGTAAGTGCTCTTATGCGTCTCTCCTTTCCTTTTTCTTCCAATTTTTATCCATTATTGAAGTTATTTTCTCGATATTTTGTTGACTTACGAATATTGATATATCTTATTTCATAGACCTGAATCTTTACCACATCTACGTAGGTCATACTATATCGTAACTTGTGACGATCCGACTCGTCGTCTCATGAGTGACCGCTCTATTTACCCCCATTTTCTGCTTCTGTATGCTTCATTATCAGTGTCTTGCATGATCGAGTTGGCTTGGATTGATTTTAGAAGGAAATGAGACACTTAGTCTCTTTAAGGAAGCTTTTTGGAAAAAAGTCAACCAGATATTGACTTATGTGTTAGAGGGCTCGGATATGAATTCCGATAATTCGATTAGCTTTGGGAGATGATTTTTGACTTAGGACTGTGATCGGAAGTGATTTTGGAGGCCCGGTGTAGAATTAGGCTTGAATTGACGAAGTTAGTATTTTGGCAAATTTCGGTTGATAGGTGAGATTTTGATCCGAGGGTCGGAATGGAATTCCAAGAGTTTCTGTAGCTTTGTTAGGTGATTTGGGATGTGTGTGTAAAATTTCAGGTTATTCGGACATCGTTTGGTTGGGTTTTTGATCGAATGCGTGCTTCGGAAGTTTTAGAAGAACTTAAGCTTGAATCCGATGAAATTTGATAGTTTTTGTATTGTTTGAGGTATTTTGAGGATTGGAACAAATTTGAATGATATTTTAAGATATGTTAGTGCTTTTGGTTGAGGTCCCGGGGGGCCTCGGGTGATTTCGGATGGCTCACGGGAACTTTTGAAGTTGGAAAATTTCATAATAGACGAAAGTTATAAATGAGTGCGCACAAGACCTCACTTTAAACGATCATATATCTAGTTATATAAGGATTTGGGTGATTCACAACCTATCAAATTAAATCCCTTTGATTCTAGTTTCCAACGCAACAAACCGTTCGTTATTTAGAGGTGTATACAGAAAGTTATGACTATTTTACTCGGAAGGTGTCACTAGCGCAACCACTAGTGCGAAGACGCGCCTTTTGCGAAGTATTCTGCCTCCCACGCGCAAAATCACGCGCGAACATATGCGTGAACTCACGCGCGAACACGCTGGTAGGAGACCTTTAAATACCCCAAGACCGGGTCTAGGGGGTTTCCAAGTCATTTTTGGAGCAAGGGCTTGCTCTCTCAAGAGGAATCCGTCCCACTCTTCATTTCTATGATCCAAGGTAAGATTTTTGGAGTATTTTGAGTTGATTACTACTCCTAAACTCTTATATTAACATGGATTGATCTTGAAAATCCTTATAATTCCATTCAAATCCTTGAATTTATCAAGAACACCACAAGTGGGGATTCTTAAAAATTCTTACTACAAGAGGTAATCCTACACCTTAGACTTACATATATGGAGTTATTATGAAATTATGAGTATGAATCATGTATTANTGAGTTTCAGATATGTATGGCTAAAATCCCATCTTTTAGAAATCGAGCTTCATCGATGTTTGTGTAATTTTGGTCAGATTCGACGCACGAGGAGGCCAATTTGAGAGGCAAGGGCATAGCGAGCTAGACTTTTGGCCACCTTGAGGTGAGTAATGATTTTAAATGATGTCCTGAGGGTTTAAAACCCCAGATTTGCACAATGTAGTGCTATGTTAAGATGAGACATGCGTTGTATGACGAGCGCAAAATCATTTACTATTGGAGATTGTGACTTGGTCCATTCTGGTTGATATTTTACCGCGTATTTGATAAAGACTTGTTGTTTTTTACCATGATTTGGGCTTATTGCCATACTTGGGCTTCGTCCTGACTATTTGAAATCCTTTGTGAATTTCCATCACTATTTTCCTCACTAATTGAAATATTATTTGAACTCAGTCCAACTGAATTATACTGTTTCATGAACTCAGCTACATTTATACTCAACTTGAGATGTAAATGATATTTCTAATGTTGTTTGAGCTGAGCACCATTGTTTTACTGATGCCCAAAGGGCTTATGATTATTTTCTGGACTGATTGAGGCCGAGGGCCATATGTGAGGATATGTTGAGTGATGTGAGGAGGCTTCCAGGCCTCGAGTGTTATGTGAGGAGGCTTCTAGGCCTCGAGTGTTATGTGAGGAGGCTTCCAGGTCTCGAGTGTTCTATGAGAAGGCTTCCAGGCCTCGAGCATTATGTGAGGAGTCTTTCAGGCCTCGAGTGTGATTTGAGAAGGCTTTAAGGCCTTATGTTGATATGACAGGATTTAAGGCCTTATGATAATATAGCGCTTGGACTGTAGGAGCCCCTCCGGAGTCTGCACCCCTACAGTGAGCGCGGGTACCCATGTGATTTGAGAGTGAGCGCGAGGGGCTGATTTTATACTGTGTGACTGATACTGAGCCCACGGGGCTGATACTGTACTGAGAATTTGATATTGAGCCGAGGGGAAAGTTTCTGATTTGATATTGAGCCCGAAGGGAAGATTTTCGATTATTTCTTACTTGTTGAAATTATTTGTCTTAACTATTTTAAAGGAGATTTATCTAGTACTTCACGGTTTTATTGTGTAACTGATTTTTATTGCTTAAGATAGCATTATTTGTGCCTTTATGAGATTTCATGCCTTCAGTCATTATTTATTTTTATTACTCACTGGGTCGTAGTACTCACATTACTCCCTGCACCATGTGTGCGGATACAGGCAGAGCTGAGTTCGCTCCTGAGCGCTGATTCTTTCCAGACCAGGCGGTGACTAGGAGTAACGAGGTAGCTGTTGACGTCTGTAACCCCGTTTTCTCCCTTATATTCTGTTATTTATGATATCTTCAGACTTTGTTCCTAATTCCAGACTTTGTAGAATTTTAGTAAACTCTGTAGTAGCTCATTACTTGTGACACCCCGATTTCGGGCTGAGTCGGGATGGTTTCCTTATTTTATCACGTTTATTCCGCACTTATGATTGTATTATCTATGATTCAGACTTATTCATGCTAAGTAACTGTTAAAAGAGGTATTGTTGTTCTGTTGGCTGGCCTTGTCTTCACGAGAGGCGCCATCACGATCGGGTTTGGGAATTGGGTCGTGACATAACTCTTACTTCGATTTATCATTACTAAGGTTTGCAACAAACTCTAGGTTACTCTCTTTTCTTATCCTTAAGACCGATGGTCTAATTTCATCTCATACTGTTGAACTTCCATCCATTTATTATTGATTCATAATCTACCATTGATAACTTGATTTCTTATGTAACAACGTCGCTTGGGCTCGCATTCCATCGGGGACATCCAGAATAATTTAGATTGATCCACCTATGGGTGATGCTATACTTCCATAACCGTACTTTGTAGCATCCCAATGCGACTCACCTTATATCGGTATTTTAGTACCTTATAATTCATTAATTCCTCTTCAAGTCATTACTCAATCGAAGGCCCAAAAGTTATCCCTTATCTATCACAATTATGCCCTTATTCCACTACCAGAGCAGCAGTCCATCCCTTCTATATGCTACTAGTCTTAGAATCCTTTGAGTTCATTTTGCCTATACCGAGCCTTATATAATTTATAGAATCCATAAGCTCTCTCTCATTTTCGTGGGCTTAATCCTAAGGGCGTATCCATTCTCGTCACCTTTTCACTCGCCCTTTCTTATCCTTTTCCTGTCTTTCTACAATCTTGTCGCTCTACAATATAGCTTGCAATTCATACATATCCATTTATATTGCTCGCATCCTTCTTTAAATTTTCTTACACCCTAGATTTCCTTATGTTATTCTGGAACGTTAAGCGAGACATCACATTATCTCAAACTCTTCTTACTTTATTTTAACTAGACCTCTCGATACCTAGAAACCATAGGCTGGAAGATATACCCCTAATGAAACCGCTATCCTCCATGGATACTGAATCCCCACACTTCTAACCTTTTATCTGAAGTATGGACTATTCACAATCTTCTGCATTTGAGTATCTCGTACGTTGTTCACTTTTACCTTACCACCTTAAAATTTTGCATCGTATCTTCTATATCTTTAACGACCTCCCTTCCACCTATGTATAATTCACTTCCATACCATGAACTTCTATTATAATACTTGCACCTCTGGTGCCTATACAATCTGGTGGGACCTCTATACTAAATTCTAATGAGGCTGGTATTTTTCTAACTAGCTTTTCGTATAGCCATTATAAAATATGGCTACTATATTATCTCTCATGCACCTCTGATATTAAGAGTGATTCTGAAATGTTCTTAATCACGATGTCCATAATTTTTTGGGTGCAATAATCAGATTGCTTATTTACTTGGGTGACGTAATTCTTTAGTTTGCTCTTCCTTCTGATTAGCCTTTACATAAGCTTAAGCTATCTTCCGATCTGTGGCTCATGGTATCGGTTATTACCTTAGCTTTTCATGGGCGTTATGGAATACCTATGATACAATCTTCTAATAATTCAATCCTTTGTTTATGCCCAGGGCTTAATTCTTTGTTTTAACTTATACCGGAGTCTTCTATGGCTGTGTGATTGTCAACAAATATGCTTCCTGGATAATGTTCGAAAATCTTGAGTATATCCATAAAGTATTAACTCTGGATCATTGATCAAATAATTCTTTCATTTCGTCTTAGCTTTCTTTCAACTTAAGTTATCACTTTTCCTGGTCTTTCTGTCCCCTTGTTACGTCGGGCACTAAGATGTTTCCATAGTTTTCATACATCTCATATGATCTCGAATATTACTTTTAATTATTACTTCCCGTTAATTAGCCATGGTAGGTGCCATTTTCCTTTGGAATGCTTACAATGTTATTACGAGATTGTTGTTACACGACCATTTCCTCTTTAGGTTGTCGTGCTTAGGTTGAAGCCTTCTTTCTTATCTCCTCAACTAGTCTTTCGTTGTTTTATTTAGGGAGAACCCTTGACTCTCGTAAAGTTGTGAGCATATTATGGACCCTTTTTTTTATGTCCTTACTTGCCTATAATCATATGTAGTTGCTTACTTCTATGTCCTTGTGCTTGTATGGTTGCTTCTGAACTGATATTTTGATTGTCTTTCCAGTGGCACTTTCTTTTATCCACGTAACACCCATACGGTACCTTTAACTACCCCAACTCTTGTTTGAATATATCTCAACTATTATAATGATATTCTCCGAGGCTGAATTCTCCATATTGGGTTCTACTATGTTTATCTTACACGATCTGGTGACTCGTCTATAACTTCCTGTTTAGCCATAACTGGGATCTTTGTTGATACCCAATTTTTTCCTGAGTATTTTATATACCCAAAATACTTTCAAAAATAACATATATATGCATATATGAGCACACCCAAGAGTTTTGGTACTTTACCAAAAATTTTAATGATTTTTAAACTAATTTATTGCCTATTTTTATACCATAAAATTCAATAATTATTTCCAAAACTATCATTTTGGCAAATAGCTTATTTTTATTCTCATACTTACACCAAAATATGACTAACATGATTTTTGTACATTTTTACAAATTCACTTAGTATTTTTAAAAACTAAATTGCACATAATTGCAATATTAGCCCCTTTTTAAGATTTAATTGTAATTATATTTATAAAATTGACTCCAATATTTTTAATTCGATAATTATGCATTATTAATCATTTTAGTACGTTTGATTCACTTCCAGAAGTTACTTTACTATTTTTTATAAATTAAACAAGGGAAAAGTGGCTATTTAAAAGCCAGCCCTTTTTGCATTTCAATTTTAACCGGAATTGAGCCCAATCTCAGCCCCAAACCTGAGCCCAATTCCTTAACTCAATAAACATTTAACCGACCCAACCCATAACCCTTTTAATCCTGGCCGTTGATCATTTAGATCAACGGCCACCGTTCCCCCTTTCCTTTTTAATTCCAAACCACCCCCAAACCCTCCCCATTTCTCTCAAAGACGCCGCCTCTAATCCCTCGTCTCTTTCAAATGTTCTCACCCACTCGAAACCCTAACAGCCGCCTACCTCTTTTCGACCTCAAATCCATCGGAATCCATGGCTAATCTAACCATGGACGACCTTTACCCATCATCTACTGCTATCACATGCCTGGTGCCTGAAGATTCGAAGGCCAGTCTTCGAGGATCGTCACCCAGACCTTCATCAATTCAAGACTTTTGGCCATTTCTGGCCTTGCTCCAGCATATCTTAGCCTCCTGAGCCTGGTTCTAACCTTATCGACTCAGATTTGATCTCGTGACTTCCAAGCCTTTCTCGTCCTTTAGGGTTCTCAGAAACCCTAGCCTATTCAAGGTTCCTTTTCGTCTTATTCATTTAGATCTGGGCTAGATCTATGATTTGTGTGATGTTTAAAGTAGTTTCCCCAAATATCTTTTTTTCAAAACCCTTTGATTTTAAATTAGCTTTTCTGAGTCTGTCTTTTAAATGTTTTGTTTGATTCATCTGCTTAGCATCTCTAGGTGATGGAAAGCCCTAATTTTTTGAATTTGTTTGATTTCTAAGTCTACATGTTGGTGTTAGTTTGATTTATTGCTTAAGTGTGAAAGCCCTAATTTTAGGGTTTATTGAAGACTCTGAGACTATTTATGTGTTTGTCTGCTTATTTTCTCTAAAATCTGATTGATTCTGGAATACTCTAGTTCTTTGGGGGTCTGTTTGAGTTCCTAAAGTTCTTTGTCTGTTCGAGATTGCTCGATCTGTTTCTTTTACTTTAGCATGTAATTCTTTTGGTTCTAAGCTCTTGCTACTTGTCAAACTCGTCTATGATTCTCACTCGACTCTTTGCATGCTTCTGATCCTTTGTCTGTCACTGAAACCTGACTTATGTGACTATCATGTGATTATGCTCTTTGTCATGAGTACAGCCTCACATGCCTAAGCATATGCATTCCTTTATATGTTAAATTTCCCTCTCAAAGTAGCCCTTAATTATGGGCTGACTTCAAATCTCTTTGTGTTGATTCTGATTGCACTCTTGTAATTTATTCTTTCCTTATTGTACTGATTTCCCTACTTTTTAGACCTATTTGAATGCTTGCCTTGAAATCTCGACCCCTTCCTTTCCTACTCAAGTTGATTGATTCCCTTACCTTGATTATATTGGTATTGGATTCTTATAGACAATTCCTTGATTAGTGTCTGATGAACCTAGCCTCTATTACCTACTATGTACCTGTACTATGCTTGAAATACTTCCTTATTAGTCATATTCAGCCTATGTGATCTCTTTCCTTGTTTAGCACTTGCATTTTACCGTTTGATTTTTGATTCTTTAATTAAGGGAAGTCTTTGATACTGTTTAATTCTAATTGACAGTTGTTCCCCTAATTATTGCTGAACTGCAATCTTTACCTTATTTTCTGCCTATTTTTATACTATAAATACTCTCCTTCCTTCTCTTTGAACACACACGAACACAGAACAATCTGAGTTTACAATTCACTCTCACTTAAACTCTCTCTTTCTGATACTTGCACTGCTGTGGACTTTGTTTACCTTCTTCTGCACTCTTTTGCTTCTATACTGGTATGTCTTAATTAGTTTACATGCCTCAACAACAATGTGTTTAATTCTGCCCATTTGTCTCTAGCATATCGTCGCATGTTTCCCCTTTCCTTTAGTCAGTATTTAAATTATGTATGCAATCAGTGGTTTGTCATAGATTTGATACTTTATGAATTCCCTTACCCTTTACCCTTTGCGTGTGAGTTATGGTTCAGGGAATAACAGCACTCCAATATTGTTGTCTATGTCCTGAACTAGATTCTTTAAAACCCAAACTCAATCAATTCCCATTCCTTTTCCCCCTCTATGTGACTGAGCCCTGAACTTGGGTCTAATAATGTCCTAATCACTATCCAAACTTTAGTCTGACCTTCAAAAGGTCTGCTCCTAACATGTTCAACCCAAACAAGTGGTTAGGGGTGTGCCAGCCTAATTTCTGGCTAGGTATGACCACCACCTGGCATGGCTCCCCAATTCCCTTTCACTTTGCACTTACTCCTAGCTATAAGTTCTGCCCCTCTCTTGCAAGCCATGCTTTGGGACCCCTGAGCTCCCTCTGAACTTGGATTCCTGAGAGCTGGCTCTTCCACACTGCACTATTCTAATAGTATCCTGGGTGTAAGCAATGCCTGGAATCCCTGAGATTCCTTGGAACTTTGAAACACCTTGGAAAAAGAGAAGGCTTTGGAAATCCGGATCCCGGAAGTGGTTCAATCGCATGTTATTAGACATTAAGGTTGAATTAGGCTCCTCGGATCTAGTTGTTAGCTTTTGATGCACCTTTTATTTTCCAGTTTGATTCATTGGGTTGTAATAATTTTGTATGAAACTCGGGGAGTAGTAAAAAGGGTGTGGGAGGGATCTTTACTTTTTCTTGCATCCAAGGGGTAGAAATCATGAGTTAGGACTTTTATTTTCCATCAAACTAGAAATCCTGCCTATAGGGTCATAATACGGATTCAATCACATAGAGACCATGCCTATAGGATTTAACGCAAATCACCTAGAAAGCATGTCCATAGGGTTTAACATTCATGTTCTGTAATTATGCATATATCAATCATGTCTATAGGCTCTTGCATTTCTGCATACACAAATGTCACTAGGAAAACTGTTATAGGCATAACAATAAAGTTGCATATAGACATCATGTGTATAAGAATCCTATTAATGTCATGAAAGGGTGTTAAAATCAGTAGACGTATAGAAAGCATGCCTATAGGAAATCTCGTCTTTAATAGTCTCATTCGTTTTCAAAACAGTACCAATTGCTGAACTCGTATCTATCAAAAAACTGGTAATTCTCTACTTCTTTTATGAAACCCGCTAAAATTGGTAAACCCTTTCTAATAATCAATCTGCACTTTCTTGAAGCTTGTAAACCTTTTAATTGGTCTGCATCTTTTCTGAAACAACTGGTAATTTTTTTCTAAAATCAGTTTGCATCTTTTTTCTTTGTCAAAACTGATAACTCTTTTCTCTAAAATCAACTTGCATATTTTCTGAAACTGCTGGTAATTCTTTGCATCTTTCCTGAAACTAATAGATCTTACGCCTATTTATTATTCAACACATAGACACAAGGTTGGCTAATTAATGAATTGGGTCAGTCCCTGACAACTTTATCCGAGTTGCCTAATGCAGACTTTCTACCTAAATATATGTGTTGAACCAGTTCGATCACTGCTTAATTTAATTCTAAGACCAAATCAGTATTTGTCAAGGCATGCTAAACTAAATGATTGTTTGACTTCTGGGGTTAATTTGAGCCTTTTATGATTGTTTCTTCTCCCCTTTTATTTGATACTTGTTTTGAATGTTGAGCTAGAATTTTATCCTTTAAACTCCATAAAGGCCTCCATCCCCTTCTTTCCCCTCTAGGATTAGAAGTCCTGATACCCGAGGACTGATAGGATTTGGACGGGTAGTAGCATGCGATAAGTAAACGATACCGTTCTGCGCTTTAATACCTTAACGGGGTGGGAAGGATAGACATGGAGATGATGATTACACGATAACACTCCGCGTACAATTGAGTACCATTGTTGTGCGAATAATCCATGTAATGTATAAACCTAGGACCCCTTTTCTCCTTCTTTATTAGTTTAACAAATTTTTTATGAATCCCTAAAGCTATTGCATTTTCAAAATTCTTCTTCTCACATGATTTTCGGATTATTTGCACTAAGTACTTGACATTTCCCTCTACTTGCACATTTTTTTACAAAAAGAATTACTCCTTCAAATTTCGGCACTTACTTTTAACCTTTTATGCTTCTTGTACTTTTTTATTTACATTTGCATCTAAAGTCACAATTGTAGCATGCGGGGAACCACACTAGTGGATCTTGAGGGTGCCTAACACCTTCCCCTCGAGATAATTTCAAGCCCTTACCCAAAACTCTGGTTTTCATCTTTTCTTCTAAAAGTGTCCTAATGCACTATAATCATTAGGTGGCGACTCTCCAAACTCTCAAAAAATCCAATTCCCAAAGTGGGGAAAAGAGTTGTCTTCCCGAATGTTGTGAACCCGATTCCGCTTTACGAAAAATAAAGGGGGCGTCGACAGCATGGCGACTCTGCTGGGGATTTCTTTAGGCTTTTTACCATTGCATGTTATTTTTGACTTCGTTATTTCTTTAATTACCTTTATTTCTTGCCTTTTAATTATTTCATCATGGAGAACTAACTTGTCTATTCATGTCTTTCCTTTTATTTAACTGCTTTCCTTACTGCTTTATTATTTCAATGCCATTGTAATTTCGAGCATTTATTGTAATCATTTATTTTATGTACGTGAAAATACATGTCAATCTGTTTCATTCTTGTAAATTGCATCTTCAACATCATATTCCACTCGTACCAAAACAAATCCTATAGCAACGCTTATAATGAGTGGTTACGCTCTTCCTATATTATCACCCCCTAAATGTGGCAAAGGCATATTTGCGGTAAAACCAGTCGATCAAAGGTGTAGTCGACGGTTCCGCGCCTTTCTCTCTTGAGTTGTCCGCTCAAGGGTACCAGTCTAGCACTTCAAAAGTAGAAACCTTACTCCGTTAAAACTGTTCATGCATCATGGTCAAACCTAGACGAGTCAGTTATGTTGTCCGCATAATGACTCATTAAGATAGCCTAGTCCAAAGTCCATAGGATTTCCTTGAAACCCAAACGGACGCCTCCATGTTCTGTGCATTTATTTGGAGAACTTAAGTGCTTGCTATGCTAATTATTGATTTAAAAAGTCGAGTCCGGTGGGGGTAAGGGCCTAACACTCTGTTTTGCAGAAAATGAGGCACGACACCCCCAGATTTGGCATGGTAACCAACATTCATCCAAGACTGCTGAATTGGTGGAGCGATCTCCATTCTAGTGATCAAACACTTGTCCGCAAGTACTTAGGGAATCTGCCTTCTCTCATAGAGATTCAGCCTAATAACAGAATCATAGAGGCTGTAACATTGTTCTGGGATAGTGACAAATCTGTGTTCCGCTTTGGTGATCTTGAAATGACTTCTTTACTTGAAGAGATAGGGGGTTTAGCTGGTATTCCTTGGGAGACTCCGGGTTTGCTTATGCCCAAAAATCGCAAAGGAAGGGGTTTCCTTAAAATGATGGGGTTGAAGAAAAACCCAGACTTAACCTGTTTGAAAGACTCCTACATCTAATTTGACTATCAATATGAAAGGTACGGCCATAGCAACTCATACCGCACCTATTCAGACGAATTCGCTATCTCCTCATTGGGGCATGTCCATAGAAGGGTCTTTGTTTTCATGTTTCGCTTTTTGGGGATGATCGTGTTCCCCGTGAAGAAGGCTAGGATCCACACCAGACTAGCCATGGTAACCAAAAATTTGATGGAAGGGATTGGTGGGCAAACTTTCAGCATAGTGCCCATGATCGTCGCCGAGATATACCGCGCCTTGAACAAGTGTCAACAACAAGGCAGTCATTTTAAGGGTTGCAACTTATTGCTTTAGCTTTGGCACATGGAACACCTCCAGAAAGGAGAATATCGACAGGAGATCCTACGCAGAGATTGGGACGATCATATCACCTTCCACCAGCCGAGGCGTATTAATTATATGCCAAAGATGTTCGCTCAGCCAGAAGACGCCAGAGGGTGGGTAGAATTGTTCGAAAATCTGAAAGAAGACCATGTGCAATGGATGTTTGAGTGGTTCCCTACGGATGAATTCATTGTCTGATCCCGAGATGCACCATTTCTCATAATGATTAGTTTGAGAGGGACTTATCCTTACGTTCCTCTCCAAGCCATAAGGCAAGCTGGAAAAAAACAAATCATACCAAGGGTTGATAAAACAAGTCATCTCAGGGCTAATTTCCAAAACGATGATAGCTCTCACAGGTGCCAAGCTTAGCATTTGTAGCATTGCAAAATCGTTTTGGGGAAGGAATCCGTTGAGCCAAATAGGTACCACGCCGGTTGTGTGCCGCATTATTCGGGTTGGTTAGAAGATGATGGCATGGGTCAGCCGAGATTCATTCAAGGTCACAGAATTATTAACGAGCATTCCGAAGCACAGGTTAAGTATAATCAACTGCGCAAGAGAATTTGAGAGTGCAAAAGTGAGCATCGGGAAATACAAGAAGCCCATCAGAAATTGATCGATGAGTGGAAAGAAATGGTTGTCAGCTCCAACAACCGACTAGGATATTTGGAGCGGAGTCTAGTAGAGCTGGAAGGAAAGTTCATCAAGAGGATCGAAGACTGCTAAAATGCCGAAGGAAATGCGGGCGGACATCTGGCCCGAACCTACTTACTGCTAGGACTACGCGAGTTGGTGGAGCTGTTCGAGGGAGACAAGGATGCCAAATCTGGGGAAGGTCCTTCCGGGACCAAGTAGTTAGGAGTCCTTTATTTTTACCTTAATCATGTAATAAGGCCAATGGCCACTAGTGACATTTACTTTCTGTTATTTAGAGTCATTTTGGATTCGTCTTATTTTTTATCAATAAAATGAGGCATTTAGCATTATAACTTCTCCAAAACTATTTGTCGTTAGGCCTACCTCGGGCACAACGAGGCACCAAAATTAGGATGCAATTTATATCCTCGCTCAATGTGTTTAAATACTGCAACACTTTTTCCTCAGAACCCGCACTAACTTGTTACCTTTTTGTTTTTTTTTTTTATTTTTATTCCCCTCCCCAAAGGTTAGTTCGTGCATTCTGGCACCATCAGCATACCCCACAAGATCCAAGGGCCCTCCACTTACTCCTCCTCCAAGTCCTATCCGGAACAAGAACAAAGGCAAAATGGGAGATACATGCGCCAGAAAGGAGATTGAGATTCCTCAGGGTACCCCGGTTTCTAAGGAAACTACTGCACAACTGGAACAAAAGTTGTTGAAATTCCAAGAAGAACTGGATCTGGTTCGGAATTTGGTGAACCTATCATTTCCCTCACCACTCCTGATGTCAACACCCAAAATCCCGCACCTCCACAAAACACCCCGCAACCATAGATACAACCCACTCATACCTGCAACACATGCCACACTCCAAATAACACCCCACTACTCATTCCCGAGCCACTGAACACCACAAATGACCATCTCCACAACACTCCTATTTACGTGGATACTTTACCCCACTACGCCTAACCCATCTCAAATGCACCTAAGTCTGATGACAAGGACTCCCTCATCAGGAACTTAGCGACAGAGCTCAAGATATTAACCAGCCGAGTTCAGGGCGTGGAAGGTAACAAAGGCATTGAAGGATTGAATTACGAGGACTTGTGCATTCAACCAGATGTTGAACTTATGGTGTGGTACAAACCTCCCAAGTTCGAAATGTTTGATGGAACAGGAGATCCCAGAGTCCACCTGAGGACCTATTGCGATAAGCTAGTGGGGGTCGGAATAGATGAGAAGATCCGTATGAAGATCTTTATGAGGAGCTTAAAGGGAGATGCATTATCTCGGTACATCAGTCAAGACCCCAAGAAATGGACGAGTTGGGTAGGAATGGCATCAGACTTCATGGATAGGTCCCGGTTTAATACAGAGAATGCACCAGATGTATTCTACATACAGAATTTGAAATAGAAGCCCAACAAAACATTTCGCGAGTATGCTACTCGTTGGAGGTCAGAAGCTGCAAAGGTCAGGCCGGCACTAGAAGAAGAGCAAATGAATAGATTCTTCGTCCGGGCTCAGGATCCCCAATATTACGAGAGGTTGATGTTGATCGAGGGTCAAAAGTTCTCTGATATCATCAAACTCGGAGAAAGAATCGAAGAGGGCATCAGGAATGGTATGGTTACAAATCTTGAAGCATTGCAAGCCACCAATAAGGCTTTACAAACTGGTGGCGCGTCCAAGAAGAAAGATGTAAGTGCCGTGATGGTCGCACAGGGAGCCACATCACCACCAAAATACCATACTTACCCATCACCTCCACTTACATATCATCCTATCCCAAATTACCAAGCACCTGCACCCTCCTATCCGCCTCCCGTTTACCAGTCCTCTCCATTTCTCACATATCAACCCACCTTACCCAGATACTCTCAACCAGCACTTGTTTACCAAGCTTATAACGCTCAACCCTCTCGCTATCAATCACCACCCACCCATTAAAATATTCCGAGACCCAAACCAAATTTTGACTGTAAACCTCACAGACAATACACAGCCATCGCAGAACCAATTGGCCAGTTATATGAAAGACTTAAATATACTGTTAACACCACTCCTATCCCAGCCAAAGCTCCAGAAAATCCCTCCCAGTGGGTTAACCCCAACAAGACTTGTGCGTATCACTCCGGCATGAAGGGACACACCCTTGACGAGTGTCTTTCATTGAAAGATAAGATTCAGACATTGATCGACAATAAGGTCATTGTAGCAAAGGATCCCGCTCCTAATGTTCGTAACAACCCCCTGCCTGACAACAAAGGTGGAGACAGTCATATGATCGAGATCGAGGATGATTGGGACCCTAAAGGGTTAATAGGTTTGATTGCTGAAGGAGATGAACCAAATAAGCCGGCGGTTACCCTTAACCAAATTATTGTGCAAAATCAGCCCTCCACGGACAACGAAGTAAATATGTCTATACCTCTTGAATTTGAAGCGCCTCCTTCTGCGAAGGCGTCCGGGCCAATCGAAGTTTAATTTGGAGTTCCAAAGGCACCTACACCCTTTGAAGTTGTTGTGTTACCACCAAGGGTGCCTATTCCGGTGGCAATGACTAACATGGCACCATTCTACTCAAATGCAATACCATGGGATTACACTGGTGAAGCTAGGAGGAAATGAAAGACAAAGACAGGAGAAACGATTGCCGCACAAGGAATCACTAGAATAGGGAGGGTCTACACCCCAGAGCACCTAGCTGAGTCCAGTAAGCAAGCCTCGGGACGTCCCATTGAGACAGGACCTGATGATCTTTGGAGGAAAATACAGGCTAAGGAATACTCGATCGCTGAATAGTTGAACAAAACACCAGCGCAAATATCTATCCTGGCTCTTCTGCAGAGTTCAGAGCTCACAAGAATGCCTTAATGAAGATATTGAGCGAAGCCTATGTGCCCAGCAATATAACCGGGGGTGAGATGGCGAATATGGTAGGGCAAGTGCTGGAGAGCCACAAAATAACCTTCCATGAAGATGAGTTGCCGCCAGAAGGTTTGAGTCATAACAAGGCACTGCACATCACCGTGCAATGCGAAGATTATTTCATCACAAGGGTTCTGATCGATGGGGGATCGAGCCTCAACATCTGTCCACTTGTAACTCTCAGAATTTTGGGGAAAGGCCTACACGAGATCAAAGACGGGGCTATCAATGTAAAAGCCTTCGATGGGTACCAGAGATCTACTATTGAAGAAATCAGCCTGTGCTTGCAAATGGGGCCAACATGGTTCGACGTCGACTTCCAAGTGATAGACGTCCTGGCATCCTACAACTTGTTGTTGGGACGCCTCTAGATCCATGCTGTTGGAGCCGTAGCATCGACCCTGCATCAGGTGGTAAAGTTCGAATGGAATCACCAAGAAGTATCATTCATGGCGATGGTAGTAACCCCATATATAGTCACCAGACCATCCCAATGATCGGTGAAAGAAGGAGAATAGGCAGAGAAACATACCACCGCATCGAAAGAGTCAACGATGTAGACAAGAACAGGTGGTGGGACAACAAGATCAAAAGTATCCTGAATTGGTGTGGGTACGAGCCTGGAAAGGGACTCGGTAAAAATCTTCAGGGGATCACTAAGCCCATCAAACTGAAGAAGCATGGCACTACCTTTGGCTTAGGGTATGATTATACTTGGAAAGAATTCCAGAACCGGTCGCCACCATGGCGCGACCCCTACTATCTATTGGAGTTTCCGATACCTAGCCTGGGGCAGACCTTCCAGCTAGCAAATACTATATATGGGTCGGAAGAAGATGAAGCATTGGCAGCTATGAAGAGTTTGTTCCTGGAGGATGATGACATGGACTGCTGTGTTCTTTTCGAGGAGGAGGGGGGAAGGCCCTTCCATACAAGCTGTGAACAGAGGAGACCGCCTCAGCAATTGGTCAATTAGGACCGTCAGGGCCCGGAAGGCTTCGGGGTAGCAAGGCTAAACAAAAGCATCATGCATCTCATTTTATTTTATTTTACTAGTTGATTTTCTTTCCGCATTGTCTTTAATTTTGAAA